>JADIIY010000105.1:0-36183 GCA_027604245.1 Boothiomyces sp. JEL0838 | reverse complement strand
AAAAAAGTGATCATGTACCTGATGCCAGCTGGAAGCTATGGTGAGCTGATGGCCATTATTGCAACAGTGTTCTTTGGAATGCAGATTCCAATGACAGCCTTTCAACAAGTGGTTTTTTGTGTCTTTAATGACGTTGTAATGTCCATCTCTCTCATGTATGAAAGTGCAGAGAGCAACTTGATGAATAGAGCTCCAAGGAATGCACGAACCGATCATTTGGCTGATTGGAAATTTTTCCTGCAAGTATACTGTTACATTGGTGCGATGGATTGGATCTCTGCAATGACAATGTGGTTCATGTTTATGGCAGAAAATGGATTATATTTTTATGATTTGATGCTGGTATATGACAAATGGCAGGATGGATGGGCTGGCAAGTCTTTGGAAACTTTAAATGATTTGGTGCTGAAAGGGCAAGGAATTTATTTTGTTACCATGGCAATATGTCAGTTTGGAACTTTGATGGCTGTCCGAAATCGCACCACATCCATATTGGAATCGAATCCTCTCTGGGGACCAAGGAAAAACCTGGTAATACCAATTTCAATGTGTTGTTCGATTGGAATATGTTTAATTACCCTCTATGTGCCATTTATTCAATCTGCATTTGATACTGCACCCATACCTGGCAAATATTGGGGGATACCCTTTATATTTGCATTGCTGACAATTATACTAGATGAAGTTCGAAAACTAATCGCAAGACTCTTCCCCAAATCTTTTATTGCTAAAATAGCATGGTAAATTGACTCAATAAATCAATCCCAGTTACTCGGTTTATTTTCATTAGTTACTAATATTTTTTTTAAAGGATATCATCACATAGCCGCGTCACAGCCACGGTTTGTATAAATAGTGAGGAAATTTCAAAGAAAAGTATTATGTCAGAGGTGGAATTGAGAGAAAAGCCAAAGAAAGGTCATGAAGACCATGATAGGATGGCCAACGATACGTCTGTTCTCAGATTGGTACTTTTAACTAATGACAGGATTCAAAACCTGATGCAAAGTTGCAAGTGCTCTTTAGAACTCTGACGACTTACAACACGATTGAAATGAAGAGCAAAGCAAATGATGGAAATAAGCCTGCACCAATCAAAGCTCATTTGCTTCGTGATAACGATTTGTGTATTGCTTTCTCTACTGACATCCAGAATGGCTTGGAAGCGCCAGCTATTGCAAGAAAGGAAGCTTCCCACGGACTAAACGTTCTTACCCCTGCCAAGACTAACTACTTTATGAAATTCTTGGGGTATACATTTGGAGGATTTAATTCACTGATGTGGTTGGCGGCCATCATCTCATTTATCTCGTATGAGCCGCTAGGTGGACCTGGAGCAGCAATTTTTCCTTTAGGAGTGGGGATCTTGCTCATTATCGTGATTTTTATCTCAACCGTGTTTTATGCCTATGTGGATTATAACGCTTCCAAAATCATGCAGTCAATCCAAGGCATGGTAGCGCAACAAGCTCTAGTTATCCGCGAAGGAAACGAAACGCTTGTTGATGCTGCTAAATTAGTACCAGGGGATGTGGTTTTATTGTCCATGGGGCAAAGGGTTCCAGCGGACATTCGATTAGTAGAAGTCTCTTCTGATTTGTTGTTTGACAGGTCTTTGTTGACCGGTGAAAGTAAGCTGGTTAATGGTACTACTGCTCCCACCGATGAAAATGCTTTAGAAAGCAAGAATTTGGCATTATCTTCCACTTTTGTCGTAAGAGGAAAAGCCAAAGGGGTTGTTTTTCAAACTGGAGATAAAACTATCATTGGGCAAATTGTACAGATGTCTGGAAAGCAAAAGACTGTTGCGACTCCAATCCAGCGCGAGCTGAATACTTTTACCATCATTATATCTACTTTGGCGTTCACTTTCTTTATTGTATCTGTACTTGCATGGGCGTGCTGGATTAGAACATCATATCCTTTGTATGAAAATGCTGCTAGTGCTATGGTAAATGCGCTTGGTTGTCTAACCGCATTTGTCCCTCAAGGTTTGCCGGTCTGTTTTGCACTAGCACTCACTATCATTGCAAAGAGGATGTCTGATCGAAATGTACTTGTAAAGAACCTCAGTACAATCGAAACGTTAGGGTGCATGTCGGTATTATGCTCTGATAAAACTGGAACTTTAACAATGGGCAAAATGCAAGTGTGCAACGTGATGTTTGTGGATCAAAGTTTACCAGAAGATGAAAACGACTCTGATGCTGAAAGAAGTTCAAAGTTGAACGGATTCCCTGGTTTCAAGATGGTTTCAAATTTTTCCTCAATCTGCTGTGATGCGACCTTTCTTCCTGGAAACGAAAATCTTCCAATCAAGGACAGGCCAGTCAATGGCGATTTGACGGACTCTGCTATCTTGCGCTTTTCAGAGGGATATCAAAAGCATATTTTCGATGTAAAGCCAAAAGTTATATTTTCTCTTGCGTTTAATTCTAAAAACAAATTCATGGCTAAAGTTGTTACAAAAGAAGACGGCGATATTGAAATGTTGATCAAAGGCGCACCAGATATTTTGATGCCCTCCTGTACCGAGGCAATTTTATCCACTGGGGGTTCAGAGGATATGGAAAAAGTAAGCTCAACTGTCAATGATCTGCAAAGAAAAGCTTCTTCTAGCGGGTTCAGAGTGCTGGCTTTATGCAAGAAATCACTAAAGGGGCTAACGCTTCCTACTGATAATCAGGACGAATTTGAAAAGCTCATTATCAACGAAATCAAAGGGCTAACTCTTGTTGGAATGCTTTCAATTCGTGATCCTCCAAGAAAAGAAACTCTCCCAACTGTTAATGCAATGAAAAAAGCAGGAATTAGAGTATTTATGGTTACCGGTGATTTTGAACTCACTGCGTTTTCGATTGCAAAGCAAGTGGGTATAGTTACTACTGAAAATGCATATAGCATTGCGGATCTGCCACAACTTAAAAAGGATAATCCATTGCCTCCAAATTTAAAGAATTTCGATTATCATCCACATCCCGATGATCCTGTCAGAGCAATTGTTTTCAATGGAAAAGATCTCGCGAATATTTCGGAACAAGATTGGGACTTTATCGCGCGATTCTTTTCAGAAATGGTGTTTGCTCGAACTACTCCTGAACAAAAACTGTTGATTGTGGAGCATTTGAAAAGCCGGGGTGACAATATTATTGCGGTTACTGGTGACGGTACGAATGACGCGCCAGCACTGAAAGCTGCTGATATTGGTGTGGCGATGGGCAATGGAACGGATGTCGCCAAGGAAGCAGCAGCAATGATTCTCTTGGATAGCGATTTCTCGTCCCTGTTGGTTGGCATAGAAAATGGACGTTTGGTGTTTGAAAACTTGAAAAAAGTGATCATGTACCTGATGCCAGCTGGAAGCTATGGTGAGCTGATGGCCACAATATCCACCGTATTCTTTGGAATGCAATCACCAATGACCGCTTTCCAACAAGTCCTATTTTGTGTTACAAACGATGTGTTCATGTCAATTTCACTTATGTATGAAACTGCAGAGAGCAACTTGATGAATAAGCCACCAAGAAACGCAAGAACGGATCATTTGGCCGACTGGAAGTTCTTTTTACAGATATACATGTTCATTGGGGCAATGGTGTGGATCTCTGCTATGGGAATGTGGTTCATGTTCATGGCTGATAATGGATTACATTTTAATGATTTGATGCTGGTATATGACAAATGGCAGGATGGCTGGGCAGGGCAATCTATAGACAGTCTAAACAACAGCGTATATATTGGAGACGGTGTTTATTACGTCACACTCGCAATTTGCCAATTTGGCACCTTGTTTGCGGTTAGAAATCGAACCAGTTCAATCTTTGAATCGAATCCTCTTTGGGGACCAAGGAAAAACCTGGTTATCCCTTTTTCAATGGCTGGGTCAATACTCATTTGTATCCTATCTCTTTACTTGCCATTCATTCAGAATGCGTTCTATACTGCTCCAATTCCAGCCAAATACTGGGGTATTCCGTTTTTGCTCGCACTGGGAATTATCATTATGGATGAAATCAGGAAAGCACTTGTACGCGCATTCCCCAAATCTTTTATCGCAAAAATGGCTTGGTAGATGTATAATATATTGAGATATTGTGAATCCAGTATTGTATTTTTCCACATTTAATCATGCGCACAATAAATTACAAGGCCGAAACTCACATGGTTTTTCCTGCATCTCAAAATGTCTGATGAAATGGAATACCGTTTCTTGGGAAATTCAGGTTCATCTACACTAATAAAGGTCTCAAAGTATCTGCATTATCACTAGGTGGATGGGTGACATTCGGCAAGCAAGTCTCGGATGGTAAACCTTAATCTAACCAGATACAACTTACGAATGCCTCCGAGTAGCGTATGAAAAGGGAGTAAACTTTTTCGATACCGCTGAAGTCTATGCAGCTGGTGAATCTGAACGAGTTATTGGTAAAGCAATCAAAAAGTTCAACTGGCCCAGAAGTTCATTGGTAATCTCTACCAAACTATACTGGGCTGGAAGTGGACCAAACGATCGCGGATTGTCTCGCAAGCATATCATTGAAGGATTGAGAGCCAGTTTGAAGAGATTGGAGCTTGACTATGTTGATTTGGTATTTGCTCACAGACCAGGTACAATTGGTTCTAATATTAGATGATAGGTATAGTACAACTCATTTTTAGGTATTTAATGTTAATTCAGTACTCCGATGGAAGGTAGTTCAAAATTAAGAGTAGAAATCGTTCGTGCATTCAATTGGTGTATTGATCAAGGATTGGCTTTTTACTGGGGGACAAGTGAATGGAGGTATCTTTATTCTAACAAGTGCTGAGCAATTGATGGATGCACACAGAGTAGCTGAACGCTTGGGGTTGATTGGACCATTGATGGAGCAGCCTCAATACAACATGTTCCACCGTGAACGTTTTGAAGTTGAATACGCTCCATTGTACAAAAAGTTTGGCCTAGGAACTACTATTTGGTCTCCACTGGCTTCAGGTGTGCTAACTGGCAAGTACCTGGACGGAATTCCTCCAGATTCTCGTTTAGGAATCAAGAACGATGCAATTGTACTATTTGCTAACATAGATGGCAAGAATCAGAAAGAATTTTGTTGAAAGTGATGAAGGTAAACTCAAGCAGGAAAAAGTCCGTTCTTTGGGTGCTATTGCCAAAGAACTTGACTGCTCATTAGCTCAACTAGCATTGGCTTGGTGCCTAAAGAACAAGAATGTATCATCAGTTATTACAGGTGCTTCTAGGCCATCGCAAGTTGAAGAGAACCTTGCTTCGTTGAAAATCGTTGGCAAATTGACTGATGAGATTATGAAGAGGATTGATGAGATCCTTGAAAACAAGCCAGAATTGCCACCAGCCAGATTCTAAATAAAAACCTGTTCCAGATCTATTTAGATATTGCTCAAGATGTATCATTTATAAAATTGATTTTTATTAACTGCCATTACATTCCTTTAATCTCTTCAAAATCCCATTCCGGATGCTCAACTTTAGCGTGATATTTCAAGCCGTTAGGATTCTTGTATCGCTTTGTGCATAGCCTGCACCAGAAAGGCTTTACTCTATTGTAAGCATCAGGATCAGTTCCAAACTCCATCATTGGTTTAAATACACGTTCTCTAGGTAATGGTGAGTTTGGAGTAGAAGGGACAGGGGTTTGCATTTGTACCAGTTGACCATCAGGGCCAAGTACGAGAGTAGGTTCTTGAGATATCCTACAGCTCCCTAATATAAAATAAAATAAACCTTTTTGTAAATGGTATTTCAATCCGTTTCTATTTTTGTATACTTTGGAACAGTTTGGTCGTGGACATGTATATCGTTGTTTGAAATTAGAACTAGACTCTTCAAAATCCTCTTCCTCTTCCTCTTCTTCTTGCGGTTTCTCAAACTCTTGCGAGGTTTCCATAAACTCTTGTTCATACATTTCTTGGTTTACTGTATCCAACGCTACTTTGGCGGCGATTTGAATTTGCTGTTGTTTCTGAGTGAGGTGCTGAAAGGCGATCCTAGGATTAGCGATAAATACATTGCGTGTTGTTCATAAGTGCCGTACAAGTGATTTGGGATGAGTGAAGCTGTTGTGTTCTCCATAGAAAAAAAAGGAAAAATTTGAAGCGTTTTAAAAGAGAAAACGTTCAAGGAGGGGTGAATCACCGGTTTCATCCGACATGGTTTCTCTCTGTAAAATAATGTTTACACACTCATTAATCTCTTGAAAAAAACAAACTCAGAATCGTTATGGTAATTTTCTTTTTCTTTTTTTTCTTTGAGAAAAAAAATATTCCAAATAGGGTGTTGCGGGTGTTGCCGTTGCTCGGGTACTGTCGCAGATCAACTATTTTGATTGATCTAAAGACTTGGCTGTTGAAATCCATAGTGATCTGCAATGCATGATCGGTATTTATCCATCCAATACTATTAATCATTATCCAGTGGTATTAATGGTATAGAAAACCAATGATCATTATCCAGTGGTATTGATGGCATAGAAAACTAATAATCATTATCCAAGGTTATTATGAATGCGACTTTTATTTCGCAAAGTCACTTGCATCTTTTAGAATATTGAAATTTATCCGCATGTTTTTCCCACATCATCAAAATTCATCCAATTGCAAAAATCCCTCATGCATTGATTTTCAAATAGTAATCTCAACCGGTTTTCGCAATCTACAAAATGGTCAAGGCTGTATGTGTATTGAAAGGTGACTCTCCATCCACCGGGACTGTAACATTCACTCAAGAAGCTGAATCCCAACCAACTACTATCCAAATTTCCCTCTCTGGTCTCACTCCTGGTAATCATTACTAATTGTAGGATTGCATGGATTCCACGTCCACGAATTCGGAGACAACACCAATGGGTGTGTTAGTGCTGGCGGTCACTTTAACCCTCATGGACACACTCACGGTGCTCCAGATGCTGCTATCCGCCATGTTGGAGATTTAGGAAACGTCAAAGCAGATGCTAACGGCAAAGTTGAAACTACCATTACCGACTCTCAAATCAAATTGTATGGTCCTCACAGTGTTGTTGGAAGAACTGTTGTCTTGCACGCTGACCAAGATGATTTGGGCTTGGTATTTTAATACTAATTTAGACTACTCATGAATTCTCAAAGACTACTGGCAATGCCGGTGGAAGAGTTGCTTGTGGAGTTATTGGTATTGCTAAATAAATTCATCAATTCGCTTCCATTAAATTTGTTTCTATAGTAATCTCTGAGAATACTATTAATCTCATGCGAATGCTAATAACTCACTAATTCGTACAAAGCTATTCCTACAAAATCCTAGTAACAAAACAAAACACTTGCGATGTCTAGTAAAGAATACCGGCCATCTAAAGAGAATCTGCCGTACAAAGAATACTGGTCATATAAAGAGAATCTGCTAACTGGATATAATCGCGGTCGGAAATGGTATGTCATTCAGCCACTTTTTCAACTTTCACAAAATGCTGGCGTCAGGCAACCTATTTCAAATACGCCTATTAAAAAAGCAGTATGAAAAAAAATCGCCGCAACAGTTACAGTATCAGGATAGGCTATTTCTACAGCAAAAAATCTGTAAAAAATCGAATTAAAATGACTCACAAGGCACTTTAAAAAGGCTCAAATTTTACGAAAAAGTTTTCTTCTCAACGAAAAACCATCAGAACAAAACAACAGTAAAATGTCTGCAAATGTTCATGGATTTCCTCATTCTTCTGCTCCGTTGAAAGTGGTTAATCACGTCCAATTCGGGATCATGGCTCCAGAAGAAACCGTAATTTATAATCTAACGTAAGAAAGCAATGTCAGTTGCATTGATTGAGTATCCAGAAACGATGGAAAATGACAGCCCAAAGCGCGGAGGTCTATTGGATGCTCGCATGGGAACTATAGATCGCAACTTCAAGTGCCAAACTTGTGGTGAAAGCATGACTGACTGTCCTGGCCACTTTGGTCATATTGAATTTGCAAAACCTGTTTATCATGCTGGTAATTATTGCTTATTCAGGCTATTTGAAAAAAATTAAAAAAACTTTGGAAACAGTGTGCTGGTTTTGCAGTAAAATCAAGACTGATGAATCTGATTTCAGATTCAAGAGAGCGCAAACTTTCAAGAACAATGCCAGAAAGTTTCAAGAAGTTTGGAGTTTGTCAAAAGGAAAAACGGTTTGTGCAGTTGAAGAGAATTTGGAAGGAGATCAAGGGAAAATAAAGCATAATCACGGTGGATGTGGTCAAAGACAACCTACTTTTCGATTAAAAGGCTTAACTTTATCTGCTAGTTTCAAAGCATCAAACGATGAAGTACTAATAGCTAATGATAGGATGGTGAAAAAATTGAAGCAAGGACAATAGATATCTCTGCTTCAAAAGCACTTGAAGTCTTGATCAAGATCAGTGATGAAGAATGCTTGAAAATGGGTCTCTCTCCTATTTGGGCTCGGCCAGAATGGATGATTTTAACTGTTCTGCCAGTTCCACCAATGGCTGTCCGTCCTTCTATTAGTATGGACGGTATGGGTCGTGGTGAGGACGATTTGACTCACAAATTGAGTGATATTATTAAAGCAAACACAAACTTGAAAAAACATGAAGTTGATGGTGCTCCCAGCCACATTATTGCTGAGCTGGAGAACTTGCTTCAATGGCATGTATGTACTTATATGAATAATGAAACTGCTGGTATTCCGCAAGCCTCGCAAAAATCTGGAAGACCCGTATTTTAGTATTAAATTAGATCAAATCGATTCGTGCAAGATTAAAAGGAAAGGAAGGTAGATTGCGTGGAAACTTGATGGGTAAGCGTGTGGATTTCAGTGCTCGTACTGTTATTACCGGTGATCCTAATCTTTCTATCGATCAAGTCGGTGTACCAAGATCTATTGCGAGAAACTTGACTTTTCCTGAAACTGTTACTCCATACAATCTCGAAATGCTTTCTCAAATGGTTAGAAATGGACCAAATGTTCACCCTGGTGCTAAACACGTCATTAGAGATACTGGTGAACGTATTGATTTGCGTTACAGTAAACGAGGAGGAGATATTCACTTGCAGTATGGATACAAAGTGGAAAGACACTTGCTGGACGACGATTATATCATTTTCAATCGACAACCATCTCTTCACAAAATGAGTATGATGGGTCATCGTGTTAAAATTATGCCCTACAGTACTTTTAGACTGAACTTGTCTGTTACTTCGCCATATAATGCTGATTTTGACGGTGACGAAATGAACTTGCATGTTCCTCAATCTCATGAAACCAGAGCGGAAATCCAGCAATTGTGTATGGTTCCAAAACAAATTGTTTCTCCACAAAAGAATGCGCCAGTTATGGGTATTGTACAAGATACTTTATGTGGAATTCGCAAATTCACCAAACGAGATACTTTTTTGCATAGGGATTTACTAATGAACTTGCTTATGTGGGTTCCAAATTGGGATGGTATTATACCAATGCCTGCAATATTGAAACCAATCCCACTCTGGACTGCCAAACAAGTAATGTCAATTATTATTCCACAAATTAACATGATTGGCTTCCACAGTACACACCCTGATGATGAAAACACAGATATTAGTCCTGGAGATACCAAAGTAATCATTGAAAACGGCGAATTGCTTGCTGGAATTTTATGCAAAAAAACTGTTGGTTCCAGTGCCAGTGGTGTAATTCACACTTCAATGAATGAACATGGCCCAGAAATCACCAAAGATTTCTTTAACGGAACACAAGCGGTAGTCAACTACTGGTTGCTTCAAAATGGTTTCTCTATTGGTATTGGTGATACTATTGCTGATAAGAACACCATGAAAGCCATCAACGATACTATTGCACATGCTAAAAAGGAGGTCAACAAGATTATTTTGAAAGCGCAAAACAATGAACTGGAATGCTTGCCTGGTATGACAATCAGAGGATCTTTTGAGTCTCTGGTCAATATGGAGCTGAACAGAGCCAGAGATAACGCTGGTAAAAGTGCTCAGAAATCCTTGAAAGAGTTCAACAATGTCAAACAGATGGTAGTAGCTGGTTCGAAAGGTTCTTTCTTGAATATTTCACAGATGACCGCTTGTGTAGGCCAACAAAATGTTGAAGGTAAACGTATTCCGTTTGGATTTAAAGATCGTACCCTTCCTCACTTTACAAAAGATGATCACTCGCCAGAATCTAGAGGTTTTGTAGAAAACTCTTATTTGCGAGGTTTGACCCCGCAGGAATTCTTTTTCCACGCGATGGGTGGTAGAGAAGGGTTGATTGATACTGCTGTAAAGACTGCCGAGACCGGTTATATCCAACGTCGTCTTGTAAAAGCATTAGAAGATGCTACTGTTAAATACGATGGCACTGTGCGTAATTCCCTTGGAGATATTATTCAGTTTTCTTATGGTGAAGATGGTATGGATGGTGCCCGTTTGGAAAAACAAAAGTTGCCGTCAATGACTATGAGTGATGCAGCTTTCAAGAAAAAGTACAGAATCGATATTTCTGAGCCTCAAGTATTTAAGCCAGGATCTTGTGAACAATCCACTTATAATGACTTGATTAATAATCCAGCATCTCAAGATATTTTGGACAAGGAATACAATCAGTTGTTAAAGGACAGGGCGACACTTCGTAACGTGATTTTCAAGAATTCCGCAATTGACAAATGGACTTTACCTGTTAACCTTGAAAGATTGATTTGGAATGCCCGTCATACTTTTGGAATTGATAGATCCAAGCCAACAGATTTGAATCCGCTTCATGTTATCAAGAGTGTGAATGAATTGATGGAGAATTTGTTGGTAGTTCGCGGTAATGATCAGTTGTCCATCGAGGCGCAAAAGAATGCTACACTGTTGTTCTCTATCTTGCTTAGAAGTACTTTGGCTTCCAAAAGACTTATTGAAGAATTCAGACTATCTACTCAAGCCTTTGATTGGGTTCTTGGTGAAATTGATGCTCGATTCAATCAAGCGATTGTTCATCCAGGTGAGATGGTGGGTACCATTGCTGCTCAATCTATTGGTGAGCCTGCCACACAGATGACATTGAACACTTTCCATTATGCTGGTGTATCTGCAAAGAACGTTACTCTTGGTGTACCTAGATTAAAGGAAGTAATCAATGTTGCCACGAATATCAAAACCCCGCAATTGGAAGTTTACCTGCTTGATCCTTATCGCAGATCTATGGACATGGCCAAGAGAATTCACAACACACTTGAACATACTACTTTAAAGAAGCTTGCCGATTTCACAGAAATCTGTTATGACCCAGACCCACTTGAATCTATTTATGAACAGGACGGGGAAATCTTGAGAATGTACAATGAAATGGAAGACGATGACATGTCCAAATATTCTCCTTGGGTTCTTCGTATTATTTTGAATACCGGAAAGAAGAGTACGAAAGGGCTATCTATGGATATGATTGCTGGTAAAATTATGGAATTATTCAATGGAGAAGTTAAATGCTGGCACTCTGACGATAACGCTGCTGAATTATCGCTTTTGGTCAGATTAACTGTTGGAAAGGATGATGACGATGAAGAACCAGAAGATATCTTTTTGAAAAAGATTGAACATACTATATTGAATGAAATTTCTCTCTGTGGTATCAAAGGCATCCAAAAAGTGTTTATCACTGACACCAAATATGCTGCAGATGATGAGTACGGGTCGATCAAGGCAGATAACAAGGAGTACTATCTGGAAACTGATGGAAATAACTTGCTCGAAGTGTTGGCTCACGATGGTGTAGATTCCACGAGAACATATTCCAACTATACCCCTGAAATTAGGCATGTGCTGGGTATCGAAGCTGCAAGAGCTGCACTTTTGAAGGAAACGAGAAAGGTCATTGAATTTGACGGTTCATATGTAAATTACAGACACTTGTCCATGTTGGTGGATATGATGACACAGAGCGGTAACTTGATGGCAATTACTAGACATGGTATTAACCGAACGGAAGCTGGTTGCCTATCTAGAGCTTCATTTGAAGAAACAGTTGAGCTGTTGATGGATGCTGCTGGAGCAGCAGAGTTGGATGATTGTAAAGGAGTATCAGAAAATATTATGCTTGGTCAATTGGCACCAATTGGAACTGGAGGATTTGGAATTGTTTTGGATGAAGAAGAGTTGCTTAAAGCTCCTGCTCAGCCAGTGTTTGCACATGGACAGAATATTGGACTTAATCCAATGTCGCCTGTTGCTACTCCATGGTTTGATCACACCTCGCCAGGACCAATGTCTCCTCAAAGTGCATCTCCTATTAGAAACGTAATGTTTTCGCCAGTGCGTGGGGGAGCATTTCCGCCAAATACTCCAAGCTATACTCCTTCCAATCCTATCTTTGGTGCTCAAAGTCCATCTTACAATCCATTGACGCCAATGTTTTCACCAACATCTCCTTCATACTCTCCAACTTCGCCAAGCTATTCACCAACTAGTCCTTCATATTCTCCAACTTCGCCTAGTTACTCTCCAACATCACCTAGTTATTCCCCAACATCACCTAGCTACTCTCCAACCTCACCTAGCTACTCTCCAACTTCGCCTAGTTACTCACCAACCTCGCCAAGCTATTCACCAACTAGTCCTTCATATTCTCCAACTTCGCCTAGCTACTCTCCAACATCACCTAGTTACTCTCCAACTTCACCTAGCTATTCACCAACTTCGCCTAGCTACTCCCCAACATCACCTAGTTATTCACCAACTAGTCCTTCATATTCACCAACTTCGCCAAGTTATTCCCCAACTTCGCCTAGTTACTCTCCAACATCACCTAGTTACTCTCCAACCTCACCTAGCTACTCTCCAACTTCGCCTAGCTACTCCCCAACATCACCTAGTTATTCACCAACCAGTCCTTCATATTCTCCAACCTCCCCAGCTTATTCACCAACCTCCCCAACATATTCGCCTACTAGTCCGGCCTATTCACCAACTAGCCCAACTTACTCACCTACAAGTCCTGCATATTCCCCATCCAGTCCAAACTATTCACCAGTTAGCCCTGCTCCAAATGCATTTTCACCAAAATCCCCATCTTATTCCCCAACTTCCCCAGTATATTCACCATATTCTCCTACTGCTTCCTCTCCATATGCGCAGACTCCAAACTATTCACCAGCAACACCAAACTATGCGCCAGCAAATGGAAACACCCATTCGCCTGAGGAAGAAGAGTAAAAATATTGTTAACACTAGTGAAAATTAGTTGCCAAGAATGCTTTTTAAGAATAAATTGCAATTTTATGATTATTTTATTATTTACTAGTTGGTGAAGATGCTTGTGGATTCAAGATTGCGGTGGTGACTCCTTTGGTTTTAATATTTTCTGGGATCGGTTAATTTTCTCTCTTATCCGCTCATTCATTTGGTATGCTACAAAATTCCACATCCCTACGTTCAAAAGCATGTACCTCCTTGGCCCAGTCCAATGTTGGACAGTATGTATATCCAATCAGGATAATAGTCAAATATTCCAGCGAGTAAGAGTGGGAGCTGGGGAGTCCTTTGTTAATCAGGCGTTACCACTCGAGCAAATATACAACTACATACATTAGGATTTTCCTAGTAGTCATCTCATTAATATGAGATGATTTCTTTGAAGATGGGTTCTTGGTCTGCATTCTTAATTTATGGAGAATCATTATTGAAAGGAAGCATATTATACAAAACATTGTGCTATCTATGAGTAGCGTGCCTATTTCGATGGTTTTGTTGCTGGTATTCATCCTAGATTAATTAGTTGTACTGATCAAAACACCAGTAAGGGTCTTCCCCGGTACTTGGAAATGAAATTAAGGCAAATACAGCTGCTGCCAACATTATTCCTAAGAGCAGCTTCCAATCTCCATACCCAAAATCCAAGCTCCAGCAAAGGACAATGTTTGCGTATAACTGAAACACGACACCGCATACCAGGCACATATTTAACGAAGCCGTGAAGCCAACCAAGGTCGCTACTGTTGAGCATAGTACCCCTTTCCAATTAGAATGAGTCACGATATTTTTAAATTGATCTATGTACAGAACAGTGTATAATGCCAAATCTGTAATAGCAAAGTAAAACGGAAACCGTAGACTCATTGGAAACACTCCATTTTTCTTCCACTTTTGAGTAATTGAAAATATTGTCAGAAATGAGCATATAGTGCTAATAACCATTAGTGGTACTCCAATTCCGTATACGATATTTCCCCCTGAATAGGATGACATTGACGCGGTAAAAAGTCTTTGGAAGTTCAGATACCATAATTTAACGTAACCATCCCTAATCCTAAAATACACTGGCCTACTTGCAAATTTGGTTTGTGTAATTATTCAAATCTCGCATTGACAAGTTTAACAAATGATAATTCTTGCTTTATTTTCGAGTAGGTGACATTGCGGTTGAAGCTGCTTGTGTGTGAGCTATTTGCATAGTAATATTCCTGTCTTCCTCAAACTGTTCTTTTAGCTTTTGATTTATCAGGAAGCCTAGAAAGTTTAACATCCCTGAGTTAGTTTGCGATTACCTCCTATTCCCAAACCGATGTTTGAAAGTACATAGACCCAGTCGGGGTAGTAGTTGAATATACCGCCAAGCAACATCGGGACTTGCGGTGTCCATTCGCACAGGTATACGATGACAAACATCAAGATTTTTCTCGTTGTTATTTCATTGATCTTTTTGTATTTTTTGGAATTCACAAGTTGCTTTCTGTTTTGTTTCATGACTATCATGATCATGATCGCAAAATACACTATTGACGCAAACATTAATACGTCTATGAGCAGAGATAATATTTCAATTGTCTTGTTTGTGCTGTACATTCTTTGTTAGTAAATCATACTGATCAAAGCACCAATAGCGATTCTGGCCAAAGCTGGTTTGCGCCATTATCGCAATCGCTCCTGCAACCACCACCATTCCGCTGAATAGTTTCCAATCCCCATACCCGAATCCTATCACGATATTTAACACTATATGAGCGTATAACTGGAAAACAACTGATCCCACCAATGTCATATTGAGCGCTGCGGCAAATGCAACAGCAGTTGCTACAGCAGTACACATAAATCCATCCCAATCTGTACCGCTGGTGATATTCTTTAGCTGGTCGGTATATAATGAAAAATAGAGTATCAGATCTGTAACTGCAATATACAAAGGGAATCTTAGTGTCATTGGAAAAATCCCGTTCCGTTTCCATAATCTAATGATAGAAAATATTGTTAATATTGAGCAAATTGTGCTGATTGAAATCAGCGGAATACCCAACCCGTAGACTAGATTTCTGCCATCACTTATTGACATTAGGTGACGTATTAGAGAAACATTTCAAACCAACACAAATTAAAATAGCGCTATTGACCTACAAAAATATGCTTGAATCATGATATATTATGGATTGGCACTGCAACAGTCGCGGGGTTGTTGGCCTCTATTATGCGAGCGGAATTATTAGAGATTTTCTCCTTTAATCTTTCGTTTGACAGAAACCCAAGATAATTTAGCATACCTATATCAGCAGCATAATACCTCCAGCTCCTAATCCAAGGTTTGATAAAACATATATCCAGTCTGGGTAATAGTTAAATATTCCAAGTAACATTACAGGGAGCTGAGGAGTCCATTCTAATACATAGACAATTACAAATGTGAGCATCTTCCAGATCGTCAGTTCAGTAATTTGATCCAGCTTTGATTTGGCTCTCTTGCTGAAATCTGGGTTTTTGATAGTAAGATATACTTGGAACCCGCAAAAGCAGATTGTATTAAATAGAATTGCAGATATGCACAGTGCTAATATCTCAATTGTCTTGTCATTGGTATTCATTCTCAATTAGTCTTGTGATACCTGTCAAAACACCAATATGGATCTTGTCCAGTACTCGGAATGGAACACAACGCTATTGCTCCCGCTACCAGACAGACAAACACAAACAGTTTCCAATCTCTTTTTCCAAAATCAATCATTACGTTAAGTACTATATTCGCGTATAATTGAACCATGACTGCCGCGAACAGAGCCATATTCAGGTATACAGTGAATCCAAACAGTGTAGCAATCGCTGAACACATTCCACCTTCCCAATTTGAACCTGTAATTGCATTTTTCAGTTGATTAATATATATAGTAGTGTACATTAGTAAATCTATTATTGCGATATACAACGGAAACCTGAGTGACATTGGAAAAGATCCACTTAACTTCCACTTGTACGTAATTTTAATAATGGTTATTATAGAGCATATTGTGCTAATTACAGCGAGGGATAATCCTATTCCGTAGACGAGATACTCTGATGTAGTTGACATGTCTTTGAATGACGTTGGTCAATTGGGAAAAACGAAACTGTCAAAACAATCCATTATATTCGAGTACCATTTTGGAGATTATTTTCATCCTTTACTTTTCGACGGATTTACAAAACAGGGATCCTTAACTTTTACTCCAACCTCAATTCAGTGCATGTCTTTAAACCATTCAGTCGAATTATTCGAAACTCAAAATTACACACTGCATTGAGCGATTTATTTCAAAAAGGTGCTGGTTTAGAAAGTAGAGGCTGTTCCTGCAACGGGTACTTTCTTTACACTTGGTCTATCCACAATTTTCTCTTTAAATCGTTCATTCAGATTGAAAGCTACAAAGTTGAATGTCCCTAAGTCAATATGCAGCTACCTGCGAGGCCAATCCCAACCATCGTTGTGAAATAAATCCAGTCTGCGTAATAGTTGAATATTCCCAAAAGAAACTGTGGAACACACGGCGACCATTCTAAAATATATACTACTACATAGGCCAATATCTTGCGAATGGTTATTTCATTAATCTGGTTGTCCTTCTTTGAACTTAGGCGTTTTTTGTCTCTAGAGTACCTCATGTTCAGCAGAATCATTATCGAAAAGTAACATATAGAACAGAACATTAACGAATCGAGTAATAGTGTAAGGATATCAATAGTTTTGTTTTCTGTATACATCCTGGGTTAGTATATTGTACTGATTAAAGCACCAATATGGATCCTGCCCAGTGCTGGAAAGAGAACAAAACGCAATAGTAGCAGCTACACCAACAGTCCATACAAACAGCTTCCAATCCCCATACCCAAAATTAATATTTATGTTCAACACGATAGTAGAGTACAATTGGAAAATTACAGTTGTTACCAATGTCATGTTGAGATAACCAGAAAATCCGAGAAACGTTGCTACTGCTGAACACGGTAGTCCAACATCCCAATCTGTCCCTGTCAATAATACTCTGATTTGGTCGATATAAATAGCTGTGTATACCAATAAATCTGTTATTGCAATATACAGTGGAAAGCGGAGGCTCATTGGAAATTTACCGGTTAGTTTCCACTTTTTGATTATACAATAGATGGTAAGGAATGTACAGATAGTACTTATTGATACTAGGGATAGACTTATGCTGTATAGTGCTTTACCTTGATCAAAACCCTTCATGAGATGACGTGAACCTTCTTTTAATTAATGAAGGAACTTGAGCTGCGTAAGCTATATTTGGTACTGAAGCAATTTATCGATAACTGAAAATAGACAGCTGTTCGATGTTATCTATTTGCAAAGACCGTGAAATATTCATGAATAGAGTTTTATTCATGGATTAAACACACTTATTAAACATTCAGCATAAACTCTTCCAGTATATCAACAACAGCGGTTTCTAAAACGCGAAAGCATTGCTCATTGAACCATTCTGGATTGGCGTGATTTTCAAAAACAGACTGCGAGATGGCATTTGCGGTTAATAGACCCTGCTGAGCATCACAAACTAGCACACAGTAATATGACAAGTGCGTTTTTGCATCAGATATCATTGATTCTACAACTGTCTGGAAAGGTTGCACAACAAGAAGAGCTTGTCTAAATCCATCATTCTCTGCATCTGCTAGCTTCTGCAATCTTTCCATTGTATTCTGCATTAATTTAAAAAGTACCTCTGCCATTGAAATTGCGTTTTGAAGATTATTTGGAACAATTGGCTCGCTGTCATCCACTAAATTGACTTTTACTTGGTCACACACTGGTTGACGACCAAGATATGGTGGTCTTTTGGATAACCATATTTCGTGACTTGATTGGTTAGCAATAATGTGCAATCTGTTCTTTAATTCTTGATCTGTGACTGACACACACATCCAAATGTTGATTGTACCAGGAATTTTAGAAGACTGTCCAGTAGGAGTAATAGGCGGAGCGAGTGTATCTGCCAGAGTAGTTACTCCTTTGGTGGCAATTTGGGCTATATAAAATATATATTACCAAGGTTTTGAAGTTCAGGAGTTACTGTTTGATAAATTCCCTTGACAGTTTCACTGCTTGCAAGGTCTTTTGTTACTGTTCCAGCTATTGCTTTTGCACTTTCCAATCCTTTGGATGCAGTCGACCACACACTGTTCCACGACCATCCTCCATCTTGTGAATTTTGTTCTTGCACAGGTTGCGGTTCAATTGGAGGTGGCAATGGGCCAGCCTGTTGGTGGAATGAGGGGACAAACCCTGTTCTTTTTGGAGGGGGTTTGTGTTGGTGGTATCCTTCTACTGGTGGTTTAATTTGAGGCGGAGGTCCTGCAATAGGAGGAGCTTGATTTAAATTTGGCGGTTGCTGATTTTGTTGTGTTGGAGGGAAATTCTGAATTGGTGGTTGATTTGCAACTGGTTGTTGAACAGATGGTGGCGGAATGTTTTGTCCAGCTTGCGAAACAGGAGGATATACAGGTTTAGTAGGCGGTGCTTGCTGATTAGGGACAGGTGGTCGAAATGGAGTGAATCCAGTAGTAGTTGGTGGTTTGCCAAGTGCTGGACTGTTTGGGGACTGCGATCTAGATATTGATGGAGGAGTGCTTGGTTGGAATGGAACAAAAGGTTTCTGAGAAGGTGCGAATGGTTTTTGAGTTACTGGTGGAGTTGCTGGCTGTTCCTTTGTACCTTTAATATCGAGTGAATCCAGCGACTCTAAAAAGCTATTATTAGCTTTATTAATACTCTAGTACTTCCTTGTCTGTATCTCTTGAAGCCATATTCCTACGTGGCGATTTTTGAGATTGAAAAGTTTACTGACAACTAGGGAAATACAAGAGGAAAATACAAGAGTTTGAAACTAGGGAATTGCTGGAAACGAGGATAGATATAACAGAAGAATAAGAGTCTAACTATTTATAAAATAGGGTCTAATAATTTATTATTATGGCCTGATAAACTCAGGATTCGCGTCCCCGCCTATCAACCGCTCCAAATCTTCTTCCTGAGGCTCGGATTGAATCGTTGTTCTCAAAGCAATCATTTCTTCTTCCTTTGAAGCGAATTGGAGAGCGTCCCTCTTTCCTTTTACCGTGTCAACTTTGCTAAATACATAGACTGGTATCATTAGCATAAATAATAAAAAGACAAAAGAGTATCGCTTATCTCCAGCATCGCCAATCGCCCCTACAACTAGAGGTCCAATCCAGCTACTTCCGCGGTCGGTAATTTCATACAGTGAAAAGAATTCTGCTTCTTGGCCATGAGGCAACAGGTCTGAAAACATTACTCTGCAAGAAGATTGTGAAGCTCCAAGCAGAAATCCATAGTAGCAAGCCAGGACATAAATCTCCCACTTTGCCTGTAATCCAAAAGAGCCTGGTTTAGTAAAAAGTACCTTTTGGAGTAAAGAATCCAATCAATCCCCACACTGGCAACAAGCAGTGCATGATGCATTGAATGACTAGTGTTTGCTGCGTAGTAAGCTTGTACTTTGCTTGTATTTTAATCCACGTAAAATTTCCTATTCCTGCAGCGAATGGAGTAAGTATTGCTGCTATTAGCAGTCCTATTTCAGATACTCCCAATTCAGACTGGCAATATAAAATCGCTACAGTCGAAACTGTACTGATTCCGTCGCTAAATATAAACCATCCCAGTAGAAAAGTAAAGAGCTCCTTTAGTTGCTTTGCTTTAGATAAAGTGATTTGAAGATTCTTGATTGAATACACAATAAAATTCTCTCCTGGAGGCAGTGGTGGTCCTGGTCTTGCTTTGATATTTGGCTCTGTATATTTTATCATTACTACAATCTGCCAGATGCAAGCAAAAGCAATTCCAATTTGCAGAGGATATACATCTGGTAATCCGTAGTCTTCTCCGTTTCCCAGCACAAAAACAATAATCGAGGCAACTACTAGTTCAAAGACAGATGCAAAATACGCATACATGAATCCGGCACTGCTAATATCATTTCCTACTTTATCCATCACTTTATAGTATTCTGCAGTATTCTTTTTTTCTATTACTTTAGGGTGATATCGAGTTAGTATTGGAACATAGCTATAGAAAAACACATATGAAGCTCCGTGAAATACGCTTCCCAAGATGTATATGAGAATTGCAGTTTTGAACATTGTTGAATCCACGATCAACAACATTCCCAATCCAACCGCTGCTGAAAGGTATCCGAATCCCATCATGAATAGCTTTCTGTATTCCCCGTAATCTGCTATTGATCCGAGACATACAAACAATACAAACTGAATTAGAACAGATATTGAAGAGGCGAAAAATACTGCCGAGGAAGTATCAACGCTGAACCAAAATACGTCTATTGAACACTTGTAGGAAGCCGTAGTGTTGCATGGGTTGTGATTAATATCGTAGGCCGAGTGAGCAGCCATTTGTTGCAATACTATAGGGAAAAACACTGCCAAACCTAGATTAAAGTATACTTGCCTAGGGCTGCAAAAGCTTCCGAAGCGAATCCATACGACTGCCATCCAAATATCTCTTTATCTGTTACAGGGGAAGTGTCCATTTGCTATAAAATTGTCGCGGCAGCCGATGTGAAAATATAGGCTAAAAAGCGTAGCACAGAATCAAGACTGCAGTACAAATTTGGAAATTGTGTGTAGCACAAGAAGCGGTGCAAAAGGTTTAAAAGATATGATTGAAAAAAATCAGTATGTTTAGTATTGAACGAAGCGAGTATCCGTTTGATCCGCTCAACAAACAGGGATACTGGGGAAACGCAACTTCAACTTTAGATTGGTGCGAGCCAGACTACGTAGTTAGTTTCTACATTGCAGAGTTTTTCAACACACTCACTAATCTAAACTATATTCTGTTAGGTAGTGTTTAGATTGACACTAGGATTCCTTGCTTTGTACTCTGCCATTAAAGTCAAGCTTGAAACAAGAGAGCATAGCGGTACTTTGGCATTAGTCGTAATTGGAATGGGTAGTTGGCTATTTCACATGACGTTGCTATACTCTACTCAATTATGCGATGAACTTCCAATGATTTATGGTACTTGCTTGTGTCTATACAATGTGCTGACATTATACGACAAACACTCTAAAAAATCTATTGCTGGTCTAGTAGCTTATTCATTGGTCATCACAGCGGTTTATGTTGCACTCCGCACTCCACTAATTTTCCAATTCAGTTATGCTCTATTAGCTCTCGTATTCGCCGTCATTCCAATCAGGCAAACCTTTGCTTTGAAAAACAAGCATCCTAAAGATGTCAGAATCTTGATTCGCATGTATTGCTTTAACCTTTCAATGTTCCTTTTAGCATTTGTTTGCTGGAACATTGATAATAACGTGTGCGATCATCTTAGAGTAAGTGTTGTTAACATAGGCTTGGAGAGACACTGTGCCATGGTACCTTGGAATGTTTAGTCAAATGCATGGATGGTGGCATATGCTAACTGGACTGGGCTGTTATGGGCAGATTGTACACAGCAGATACCTTCGATGCTTGGTGAAAGGAATTCCCGTTAGACTCGTGTTTATTGGTCCTTACCCCACTCTAGTTCCTAAAGAAGAAGACTTGGAGAAACAAGGCTCTTTTACTACGGACAAGAAACCTAATAAAAATATTTTTGATTAGTCACATGACTCATCTTCAGCATAAAATGATATCCAAGAATCAGTCACTATGAAACAATTACCTCACGATATACTCTATCTGATTCTTGAATATATGCAAGCGGACGATGTGCGGAACTTGTCAATGGCAAACAGACACCTCTACGAGTTCTTTGGTCCTCTATATGATTTGGGGAAATCAATGCGGAAAGGTTATCGAAATAGAGTATGGCCAAGTATAGAACTGTCTCGCAAGACAATCAAAATGCCTGTACGAACAATAAAGCCTCTTGCAGTGCTGGCTACCAGTAGATTCAGGTTCAGCACAATTACAATTACATCTAGTATTTACAAGTACAACAAAGATCTACCAGTTTCTAAAGCAGTTCATGTGTTTATAGATACAGAAACTGAAGCAGGTGACATTGATGCTTTATTTGAAATCAGTAATCTCAAGGATATCACTTTTAGAGAAATCCGAAGTGTACAAGTGCGGCAAAAGTATTTGGATAATATGGCGAGGCGGAGAGAGAGATTGAAGCTTGAATATGCAGACTTTGGGTATAGTGGCATGCAGGAACTGTGCCGTTCTTTACAAAATCAATCCGTTCTGCAAAGTATAACACTACACTACTGTGACTTGAATGATAAAGCCGCCCGACTTTTTGCAGATACCTTGCCCGATTGTTCACTGGGCTATGTGGATTTGAGCTTCAACAATATTACTTTGTCCGGAATCCACAGTTTTACCCGCGCTTATGACTCTGTTGACCGAAAAATCCATTTTAAATGTTTGGATATGAACAGTAGAGATAATGCTGACTATTCAGTGTATTATTTTCAGCATCTCAAAACAGATGAATTGGTTCAACATGGATATGCCAGAGATTGGACATTTACAAATGAACATCAAGAAACAGTTACTCTGGTTCTAAAGCCCAAAGTGATTTATTACTTTCCAATGATGGATTCTAATTTAGACCAGTATGACTATTATAAAGTACGAGACGATCCATTCAGCAGGACTCTGGAGGTTGAATTGGAGTATTCACAATTGGAAACCTTGGTTACCAACGCAGTTTCACACAATGAAAACACATTGAAATTCCTAGGTAATCCAGGACATTATGACTCTCAATTACACTATTTGCTCGAAAGCGCTCTGTATAGTCGGTTGGATCGTTGATAAAATACATTCAATAAATGATTCCTGTAAATTCTCGGCTCGTTTGGGCCGATACTTTTTCACCATTTTTGAATGAAGTTCAACATTCACAGAAGTGAATTTCCAAACGATCCTGCAAATAAACAAGGATTCTGGGGAGAGCAAACGTCAACTTTAGACTGGTGCGAACCAAACTATGTCGTTTCACCATACATTGCTGAATATGTTAATACACTCACCAACCTCAATTACATCCTGTTGGGTAGATTTAACTAATTATAGGGCTGCTTGGTACTTATTCCGCTTACATTACCAAATCTGATTTGAGGGAACATAATGGAAGCATTGCACTATTGGTTATTGGAACTGGTAATTTGGACTCATTCCAGGGAGTTTTCTATTCCACATGTCCCTATTATATTCAACGCAGCTGTCGGATGAGTTACCAATGATTTACGGTACTTGTTTGTGCTTGTACAATGTATTCAACCTATACGACAGAAACATCAAATCATCTATCGTCCTGTTGAGTCTGTACTCTATCATTGTCACTGTAGTCTATGAAATTACGAGAATTCCAGTATTTTTTCAAATCAGTTATGCAATATTGGCGATAGTCTTTGGGATTGTCCCGCTAATTCAAACATTTAGACTCAGCTCCAAGCACCCAGAGGAAGTCAAGATGCTCTTGCGCATGTATTCATTCAATGTATGCATGTACATCCTCGCCTTTATATTGTGGAATATCGACAACAACTATTGCGATTCACTCAGAGTAATAATGATTAACGCAGGCATGGAGAGAAACTGTCCCATGGTATATTGGAATATTTAGTCAGTTTCATGGGTGGTGGCATATATTAACTGGGCTGGGTTGCTATGGCCAAGTTGTGCATTGTCGCTACATGCGGTTCTTGGTCAAAGGAATCCCAGTAAAGTTTGTCTTTTATGGTCCTTATCCCATGATATTGCCTAAAGAAAAGAAGGACAAGTTGCATTGAATCAATAAATACATTACATCCTCCCCTGTTTGAAATATTACCCAAACTGTCATACAATCCAAATGGCGCTGATCCTTTATACAATGGGAGAGATTCGCTTGTAGGATGCATTTCTCCTAGCCAATTTCGCTTTGTACTTTTCAGCGATATGCAGTATATTGATGGCTGTTGTACCGCTAGTTACTATTATATCGCAGCCTTCGCAACCATGTAGCAAATATTAATTTCATCCAACCTTTATCTAACCTTCATAAGGCAAACAAAATGTTATCAGACCTTTATTTTGCTGATATGTTACGCGCATATAGTTCTTGCAATTGCCGCTGCAATCCATCATGAACCTTGAGGTTATCAGTAACTTTTTTCGCCCAGATAAAGTACTGATCACGTCGTTCTTGATCCCACCCAACTGGGGTTTCTTTTTCAAGGTCCCGCAAGTTGTATATCTTGTCAGCCATTTTGATTAGCTTGGCTCCATACGATTTATGTGCACCAGTATCAACTTGAAGTTGTTTTCTGACATGTTTTGGCTTGGTCTTGTCATCGGTTACTTCTCTCACGTAATCAGTTACAGTCGGACCAAAAATCTCTGATAATTCTTCAAACGTAGTATCGGTATCTTCGACCGTATCATGTAAAATCGCCGCTCTGAGGATATCAATGTCATCAATCTTTTCCTTGATCAGAATTTGCGCACTATATTAAAATTGCTTACACTCCGATTGGGTGGTTGATGTACGGAGTCGCTTCGCTATTCTTTCGTCGTTGGTTCTTGTGTTTCTCTGCTGCAAACGCAATGCTGTCCAGTAATTTCTCCAAATCCATTTCCTTATTTGAGGGGTGAATTTTTTAATTTATGGAAAATTAAAAATGGATATTAAAAAGCATTTAAAAGCGTACCAAAGCTGATCATCAGTAATGATCTTGTATTTTCTCTTGTTGCTCTTTGTATCCGCCAAAAAGAACCATACGTTTACATTAAAGATTTCCAAGAGAAACAACAACCCAATTGCATCTGGTGCTAGCGCGCTTGCTCGATTTTCCAGTACGAAAACGAATGTGAACCTAAAAAATATTGGAAATTACTTTTATCAGGTGTATGTATATATTGGGAACGGGCAGTCATTCTTACTGGACTTGGATGTAAGTTTGTTATTAATATAGACTGGCTCTGCTGATACTTGGGTTCGTGGTCCAGCATGTTCTAGTACTGATGGCTCATGCTCTGGGGCAAGAGTAAACTTGAGTGATACAGCCATAAAGCCTTTGGGCGAGTCATTCCAAGTAACTTATGGCAGCGGCCAATTATCTGCAAATATCTATATCACAAAAGTAAATATAGGTGGAGCAGCTGCCACTATTCCAATCGGAGTATCAACCTATGAAAGTGGGTTTGTTGGAAATTCGGGTTTGGTTGGTTTAGCTTACAACTCTCTATCTGAAATTTCAAGCACCACTGGAAAGAATGCTAATTACTTTGACGCTCTAGGATTCAGCCCAAGCTACCAGAAATTCTCTTTTTATTTATCAAATGCTGCTAATGGAGACTATGGCGAAATCACTATTGGGGGAATAGATAGCACGAGATTCAAAGGTACTTTACAATGGGTTCCTGTGATTTCCAAAACCTATTGGCAGTTTGATGTCAGTAAAGTTACTTTTAAAGCGGGAACTAAAGTTGGCTCTGTCGGTAATGTAGTTAGAAACGCGATTTCAGATACTGGCACCACTTTGATTATCCTCTATGCGCCTGTAGCTGATGCTATAAACCAAGGTATTGGTGCAAGTCCTTATGATTCTTCGGGTGGATATTATCCAATTGCCTGTTCAAAAGCAACATCTGGACCTAATATTGAATTCAAATTCCCAAATTTCACTCTTTCTATTCCTAGTAATATCTATGTCATTGATCTTGGTGGCGGTAATTGTGCTTCAGGAATTGACAGAGGTGCTGGGAGCTTCAACATTTTTGGTGATGTTTTGACAAGAGCTTATTACACCGTCTATGACAAGCAACACAGTCAAATTGGTTTTTCGCGGGCTTTACATCCTTAATATATTGTGTTTATCATTAATTTAGAACTTGAATAAGGGAAGGGTTGTCCTTTGACAGCTTGAATTCAAAACGAGAGTGGTTGAGAACGAATGGATAGAATCTCGTTGTCTGAGGTTATATCCAAGAGAGATCAAAGACTATCAAATATTCTAGAAAGATAAATGCGACATGAATCACCAAAAGGAATCATATTTCAAACCAGAGTTTATTGGTGATTAAATGTCAAAACATATTGCGAGATGTTCTTGACACTCGCATCAATGTCGTCTTGGACAATCTCTTTACCATCCATTCCACTTTTAGGTTGGTATTTAATTCTTCAAAAAGACTGGGAGGTACAACGTAATACAAAGCCGCGTTTGATGGATTACCAAATAGTTTCAGCAAATCACAAATCTCAGTCTGTTTCCACGGATTTTCAAAGGTATTTGTGATTTGGCATCAACCGATTCGCAATTCTTACCAAGGCGGAAATAGCAATTGCTGGCAGCTTGGATCTCCAGATCGTTGAAAGAACAAACTCGCCGCCATCTCTTGGTTTACAAAGAAAATATCAGGGATTTCATTCAAATCTGAAATCGGTTTGCCCTTGTCAATGAAAAGGGCAATTTCAGAGGCAGCCATGCTAAATTGATACTCTTTCTTGATAGCAACCTGAACTCGATGAAGATCCTTAAGGCCGGCAATGTTGATTAGTCTTGAAATCAATTCGTACTCTAGGAGTTTCTCACTCATAATTGTAGCGACGCCACAACATGATAGTTGGTAATCACCACTCGTTCAGTAATTCACATTGTAGTAGACTATCTTAAATCCTTGAAAAGAGCATATCTCCATTAGACGCGAAAGCAGGAGTAATTACCTGGTACTTTTAGGGCGAAATTAATGTTTCCAACTTTTCTCAGAGTGTGGTAATTAATTTTGAAGCGAAACAATCAGCAATGGAGAATGAACTAATCGCACTGATTTCCATTATTTTTATGCGGTTCTTGTGTCTCAAAGAAATATTAAATACGCCATGACAAAGGCATATTAAATCGGGCAAATCAAAAAGAATTTGGCTAGATAATGAACCTCTTATTTTTCAGTACTGTAATTGCGACCACCACCCCAGCACTAGGTAGTGCTAACCCGGTAATCATTCCCATCACCAAGTCAAATCCATTTCAAATCTTGCTTCCCAAGATACCCTCCATCAACAACATATCTTTACAAAATTACCAAAACCACTTTTACCTTGCAAATGTAAAGATTGGAAAACAATCATTCCAACTGGCAATTTCCACTCTGTACTCTGATACCTGGGTCAAAGGACCAAACTGTACGAGTATTGATCATTCGTGTCATGGCCATACCATCAACTTGTCTGATCCTGCCATCAAGACAATAGACGATCGATATCTAGTAAACAAGTTTTACTTGAAGTTTGACAACAAGACACACGTTAGAGGAGATGTATACACAGGGCCGATTACGATGGGCGGATTATCTGCTTACTATCCATTTGGAGTTGGTAGAGAAACTGATGGGTATGTAGGTTGCGACGGTGTAATGGGATTTGGTTTGCCAGCTAGTTCACAAATTGCAGAAATCACTGATCAAATGTCTACTTTCTTTAACGACCTTGGATTCTTGTACGGTAAAGCTGTTTTTTCTATATACTTGGGCAGCGGCACGGGTGGTGAAATATCTCTATTTGGAATTGACAACACGAAATTCAAAGGGAACCTGCATTTTGTTAAACTCATTCCACACTTTTATTGGCAATTTGATATCTCTAACGTAAAGGCCAAGGCAGGAAAATATAACTGTAGTCTTGGAATTAATTTAAACACGGCGGTCATTGATATCGGAACAGAGCAAATGATCCTTGAAAAGTCTGTTGCTCAATATATCAACCTTGGAATCGGAGCTTTACCATACAATACCAGTCTCGGTGCCTACCCAATTCTATGCAGCCATGCCAAGACTGGGAAAGACGTGGTCTTTAATTTCACTAGTTTCGTCTTGTCAATACCTGCTTCGATTTACGTGATCGAACATAAAGGATGGTGCGTGTCTGGATTCAACCACGGCAGTTTCCCCTTTGTTGTATTTGGTAATGTAATTGCAAGGGCTTACTACACTGTCTTTGATGAAAGCCATGGAACCATTGGGTTTGGTAAAGCCATTTAACACTGTTTAATATATTTCTATTTCCTTTCATGCTATTAATACGCGTTCGATCAAAGTTTATTCTTTATTCAAATTCAATAATAGTAAAGACAAAACCTCGTTGCTCCATCTCTTTCTGCAACTCTTCTTCATTGCCACCTATTCCAATACAACAACCACCGCTCCCACTAAACTTTGCATAATTTCCGTACTTTTCAGCAACAGAAATCATTTCCTGCATATCCGGACTGATACTATAAATACTCTTTCGCAGTTCAAAATTCTTTTTTATCATCTTTGTGATATCACTTTTTGTTTTCAAGGCAGTGTAAAACTCATCTGTTAGTTGGCCAAGTTGTTTCATTACATTTGTAACTTGGAAATCTCCTTCTAGGTATCGTTGCTTTACATTGTTATGCACCTGGCCACTTTCCTTGGGTTTAGGATTGTATGCCAACCACATCCTGGGTAATTGAACATTAATCTTTTCGTATATGCCGTATCCTTTAGATGTATTTGTGAAATCCATGTAAACCGTGCCTCCATAGCTCTGTACAACCCTATCTTGGTACCCAGCTTGAATACCTAGTTCCACCAGCTCAACGTTTAATGCAACAGTAGATAGAATTTCAGGAGGTATAGTTACGTTGTAATACTTTACCAAGCACTTTAAAATCCCAATTACTATTGCTGAACTTCCCGCTAATCCAACTTGTTTAGGAATATTGGTTTTGACAGATAATCTGAACCCTTTTTCAGGCAATGCAATATCATTTTCATTAGTGTAATCTGTAAACTGTTTCAATGTAGCTAAAAACAAGCGGTTGGTGCCATAGTAGCCGTTAGTCCGTAAAGAGTGATTTGCTACAGAAATACTTGGCAAATCTTCATCGCACAACAGCTTTATGGTAGAGCCAGGGCTCGACTCTAGCTTTACTGTTGCGTAATAGTTTTTGATTGTTGCTGATATACATTTCCCGTTGAATCCATCTGTGTTAGTGTAAAATACCAGAAGGGTTTCCAATCAATCCAACTCGGGCGTAAACCCTCTCTTCAACCAGTTGCGGAGAATAAAGAGTAGGAAACCAATCGAAATCCTTCAAATTCAAATAATCCTGAAGCCAGTCATTCACCTTTCCACTGATTTCAAAGCTGTTTTTTTCTTTGAATGAGTAGAGCAAATCGAAATAATTTCTCCCATTTTCTATCCACGACTTTACTTTTGGAATCGCTTTGGAATTGAATTGAAATATTGGGTAGTTGCATGGTGTTTTCAAGTAAGCAAAACTGCAATAGTCGTCTGTCCAGTTTTCTCTAAGCTCTGCGATTGGAAGCATGTCTGCAGTCACAACTGTAATGGTTTCATCCGGCTTCAATACGATAGGATTAAAGTTGTGTCTTTGTCTCTCTCCTTTGGGTTCCAACAACCGAAATAATAATCCCATGACAGTCCTCAAACTGTCTCTAACATGGTATTCTGTTACTAACCCTGTACATTTGACGTTTTCAAAATGCTCATAGTGATGGTAATTCTGTTGATCAGTGAACAATATGGTATTCTGGTCTATTCCAAATAACCGGGAAACGAGGGATTTTCCGCCTTGTTAGTTCCCAATTACCATACTGCAAAAGCGGCTTTGGTTTGCAGAGCTGTTTATCTATAGGAAAGTTGCCTGTAGCTAAAATAACAAGCATTTCTGAAACAAAAAAATTGAACCCAAAAAATTGATTTAAATAGCACTTTATTTAATGGAGCGGTTTTCTAATTTTCGAGATATCCAATGGTTGATTTCGCTTGTAGAATTCATCGATAATCACCGCCAACTTTTCTGGTACATCTTCCTGTATCAAATGCCCGCTTTCCGGAATAATGACCAGTTGAAACTTTCCTTGCATTTGGCCAATCATCAATGGCTTGTCCAATCTATCCGCACCAGCTAATACCAGCAATTTCGCACATTTACACGCCAAAAACTTTTCACTCATATTTTCAAACCAACCTGCAATTAATCTGTACTAAAAATAACGATTTCCAACTTACCTTGCCAGTATACTTTTGAAGATTCAAGGTCCGTTCTCCAATAATACTTTTCATTTACTTTACGCAACTGTCCTGGAACCGAAATCTTTAAACTTTCCAGATTCTTTCCTCCGTTTTTAAAACTCCATTCGATTGCGTCTTGTTCACTTTTGAAACTCTTTGGTCTTCGCATAAGAATACTCATCATCATTCCCAAGCTTTCAATCGCAGTGCCTTCAACAACATCCAACACAATGACACCAACTACTTTTTTCAATCTTGGCACTGCGGATATTACCACTGGTGCACCCATACCTATGTCAACTTTAATTACTGTGTCCTATTAAAACCAGTTCCTTGTACTCCAACTTTTGAATTAGAGACACTAGATCATCGGTTAATGTTTCAAGCGATAAATCTGCATCATTCGTGGTTTCTGTTTGTCCATGTTGGCGGCAGTCAAAAGTGAGCGTGTTGTAATTTAGCTTGTCTACTAGCAGAGTAAATGAATGTAGAGAGTGACCGCCGCCATGATGAAATACTAGCAGTGGCGATGAAGGCGAAACTGTTTTCAGTTCGTAATTGAACCGATTTCCGTTTACTTCCATGATTGGCATTTTGAAAAAGTGAATATTTTTTGGTAGATATTTCAATGCTTTTAAAGACGGTTATTGAACCTGATATACGTACTAAACTCAAAGATAAAAGTTTCTCTGGTGATAGAACCGAGAGCCAACACGACAATTTGGACCTTGCAGATGGGAACAGCGCATCAACCTGAATACCGCATTATAATGAACAGAGTATTAATATGAACGGACCATCAATATGAATAGAGTAGTGATTAATTCATCAGAGAATATTTGTGGTTTGTTTGTGTATTAAAAACACCAATCCACGACTTTGAATTTAATGTTATTTCCAGCAGTATCAGCAATCATCGTCCAGTCTCAATACTATACGAATGACTGTTCTGGGGCACCACCAGTTATCTATGTATTCAATGAAAACATGTACTCTGTATTCTACAACTTTACAACAGCTTTGGTTCCACTAAGCAGCTGTGGAAATTATATGCTTGGCGGTAACTGCTGCTACTCGTCATTGATTCCACAGTGGACCAATCCATTTGGCAGTGGTGCGACGTTTGAAAGCAACTCACAATTGGATGGAGATCTATCTAGTTTGATTCCTGAAAGTGCAACAAAACATCAATATTGCTCAGTTACTTCTACCCAAAAACAACAACGGATTTTATTGACTCCTCAATCAGATTGCATTGATGGATTATTTGAATGCTTTCAAAATGGTACCTTTCGACAGTATGAAAAGAAACAGTGCTCTGGAAAGTTTGACGAGTTTCAGCTCTCCTTGATTTCTCAATCGTTCAATTCGCAATTCCTTGGACCAGTTACTGCTCAATTTGGTGCTATTGCAGGTAATGCTCAGTTCAGCTGGGTTGCATCAATCCCAAACGCATTATTGATTCCACAATTCAACAAGCCAGATGATTTTCTAGCTGCAATTTCAATTTCTTTGGGGATTGTATTCCAATTCATCAAGCTTTTACAGGCACTGTACAAGATTGTCCGATCCAAACTAGGCTTTCTCTTTGTGCACTTTTTAACAATCACTTGCCAATTATTCTACTTGTTCTGGGGAATATTATCCTACATATTTTGGGTGTATTATTTCAAATCAACTGAATCCATGGCCGTCTTTTCAGAATTTTTGGCAATCAGTTATGGAATCGGGACACTTACTAGCACATTCCTCACAAACACTTTGATTTTCTCTGTATTGTTCGAGTTTTCTTATCTGGTCCGCGCATTTGTGTACGGTGGAATTATACTGCTTCATATTGGTTTGAATGGTGGAAGCTACACTGTCTATTATTTAAATGGCGGAGGTTATTTCCAAACCACACAGACGTATATCTCCTCATTTACCACTTGGCATTCATTAGGCGTTTACTGGTACTTTTGACTAAATCATAGGACTTTTTTCATGCTTATTTGGAACTGCTTTTGGCCAATGTATTTTGCTTTTACAATGGTAAAGTTTGGATCTAAAGAAACTTCAATTGTTAGAGTGCTATATCTCCTGAATGAAATTGATCCAGCACTAGTTTATTTAATTGGCGGCCAAGTATTGGTGTTTGGTATGTACTATGTCCTTAAAGTATTGGACTGGTACACTGGTATTTTTGGCAGCGACCTCGTAGAAATCAATATTGTTGCTTACACTACAACTTGTTTACTCCTTCACTCTATCTTTACACTACGAATTATTGAAACGTTGAAATTGGTGGGTAAAAACAACTTTGGTTCGACTACAAATGGAAGCCCAACTCATTACCATTCCGACAGTGTCTTGAAAAACAATACTGTTGATGATTTACCACCAGCAATCCATTTGGAAAACAAGATTTTGAAACGCGTCGATTCCAGTGATAAACTCCAGATGAATACCAGTCCTATAGTTGATTCTACTTCTTCCAGTATGAAGCGCAGTGCCAGTTCCACTGCTTTTGAAAATTTGATTGATATGCAGTACAGTGGGCAGGGTGCAAAAGAGGTATACTACAGACCACAGAAAGGGTATGAATTCAAGATTATAAATAAATAGAGTGCACTTTTTTTATTGAAGGTTGTTTAATTGAGGTTCTAGTAGATTGTCAATCATGGATTGCACGATTTTTGCTAGTTCAGTTTTACCAGACTCTGCATCCCTACCTTTGTATTCGGTATAGTACTTTATCTTTGGTTCAGTACCGCTGGTGCGGAGAGTAATAAGACAATCGTTTTCCAGTTTGAATGTGACCATTTGAGATGAACTTGAGACAGGCAGAGTTGGTTTGTTGTTTGGAGCTAGATTATCGTACCCAATAGTCAAATCTCTAACATAGACCACTTTAAATCCTCCAATTTCTTTTGGATAATCCAAGTTTGTTGAATTTGGGGCATATCTGATTTTATCAAAAATTTTGTTGATTGTTGGCTTATCATGGCAAATGAAATAAGAGTTTTGAGAAACCCAGTATCCATACTTTTGGTACAGGTTCTGTAAATGATCATATACAGTTTGACCTTTGCCATACAAATGATTTGCCCATTCAGAAAAGACTCCCAAGGCAGATACTCCATCCTTGTCCTTTACGATATCATAGCACATGAAACCTACATTAACCAATCGTACCAATCGCTTCTTCATATGCAAATATTGCTTTGGTTCCTTCTTTTTCCATTTCAATTGCTTTATTGCCTAGCCACTTGAATCCAGTAAGTGTTTCTTCAAACCTCATTCCATTCATCTTTGCTAATTCTTCCAGCATATGACTAGAGACAGTAGTAGTTAACACACCTAGATTTGCAGTTTGGCCTTTTTCCTTGAATGATTCAAGAATAAAACTGGCCAAAATAACACCAATTTGATTACCAGTGAATACGTGCCACTTGTCTCCTACTTTTTCAGCAATCGCTAATCTATCCGCATCTGGATCGTTGGCAAGTATAATTTGTGCTCCTACTTTGTCAGCACTCTTTATTGCCAAATCCAAGGCACCTTTTTCTTCAGGGTTTGGGAACTTTACCGTAGGAAATTCTGGATCAGGCAATACTTAATTAGAGAGAACATACCTTGCTCTTGGCACAATTCAAATTCAGGTAGATTGAAGGCTTCAAAAGACTTTTTAGCAAATTCCAATCCAACTCCATGCATAGCAGTGTAGAGAAACTTTACATTCTTTGATTTGGTAGGAAAGTGTCGGATTTCCGCCAGTCTTGCAAAGTACTTTTCTTTGAATTCTTCAGTTGTTTCGACGACCAACTTGCTGGTGTTTACCAAGTCACAATCCCAAGTCCATGGTTTCAAATTCTCGAGAATCTTTTGTGCAACTTGCTTATCTGTTGGTGCAATTATTTGACATCCGTTGGCAGCGTACACCTTGTATCCATTGTCTTGCTTTGGATTATGGCTGGCAGTAATCATGATACCACATGCAGCCCCTGTAGTTGTCACAGTGAATGGAACAAGTGGAGTATGTACTAGTCCTTTTAGATAATAGACCTTGACACCCTTTGATAGGAATACTGCGGCAGTTAGTTTCGCGAATGAATCGGAATTGAACCTGTGATCATGTCCCACGACCACACCTTTGTCTTTTAAATTTGGAACAGTAGAATGTAAATGAGCATACAATCCCTGGGTTGCTTGAATTACAGTCAATTCATTCATTCTTGAATACCCTGAACCCATCTCTGCCCGCAATCCTGCAGTTCCAAACTCTAATCTGTTGGTCAACAAAGTCTTGAGGGTAGTAAAGTCCTTTTTTTCAAATAGACTCTTGATTTCCTGACTTGTAGTTGGGTTTTGATCGAGAGATAAATATTCTTGAACTAGTGCGTCAATGTCGGCCATGAGAGATTATTTTTTATTTTTGCAAGATTTTTCATGCAATATTTACTCATATGTTTCGGCTCAGCGGGTTGATGTGAATGGGAAATTAAAATGGGCATATGACTATTAGTTTTCTCAGTAAGGTTTAGACCCGCAATGTCCTACCAAAGATCCTCGACAATGACTCACAGAGTTGGAATCCGCAGTTCGAAATCAGGTGGCTTTTGTCATTCCGCATTTCGGAATCAGCTGACTTTTCGTCATTCCGCAGTTCGAAAAGTCTGTGGTCATTTTTGAATCTCATGAAATTAGAGTACCGACTGGTGAACGTATTCTGCCCTGAAGAAAAAGACTTGCTTCAAGGAAACCAGCTATGCGTGTTTGTTTCTCCTACTCCGGAAGAGTTGATGCAGAAAATAGCTCGACAATTTAACCTTTCCGAGACTTCGTTCGTCCTGGATACAGATTCCGACACTAAAAAGGTGCGCATATTTACCACATCGGTTGAATTACCATTCGCAGGACATCCTACATTGGGAAGCTCATTCATTATTCACAAGCTGTTTGGAAAGTGTGATCAAATTGAAACCAAAGCTGGTGTCATTCCAATTAGTCACCGTAATGACTATTTCAAATTTCGAGCTAATCCGGCAACATTTGAACCAGAAACTAGAAATGTTGAATCGGGTGTAGGAATCAAGCTGTTGGAAACAATTTGGGTGCACTCTGGAATAAGACAATTGATGGCCAGAGTGGATAGCAAAGATACCCTGTTTAAAGCGGTATCCAACATTTCAGAAATGAAACGTATGGGAGTCAATCAGATACTAATGTATGTAATTGATGGATTCAAAATCACTTCAAGATTCTTTTTCGATGAGGGACATCAAATAGTAGAAGATCCAGGTAATTCGTATTTGATATAGGTACCGGGAGTGCATGTGCTTGTTTGGGGAGACTTTTACAAAGTAAAAAGATGTATGGTGTATACCAGTTGGAGCAAGGGCATCTAGTACATCGCAAATGTGTGGTCAACATTATAGTTGAAGAAGAGAATGTGTATGTTGAAGGAAGAGTGGTTGAAATTGGCGGTGGATTCATTGAGTTGCCATAACAGTTTTTATCAAATAAACACGTTTGAAACACCTGATTTGTATATCTGAAAAAACAAATTGGGATGTAATCTTTAGTCTTGTTCTGAACACAAACTTTGATCCAAAATGGAAATGCTATAGCCACAGCATTTACAATCTCTGCAGGAAAACACCACTCAAGTACAGTTTAGAAAACCAAAGACGGAAATAGTGATTATCTTTATTTCTTGCTAGTGGGGGGTTTCAAAGTTGAACAAATTCAAAAATGTACAGCAATTCTTTGTCCATTAAATTTATATCCAAAGTCCATTTCCAAAAATATCAAATTGAATGATTGTATTTGTGATCCAGTAGGATTTACTACAGTATAATATCCTGCCAGCCCTTCAGAGCGACAACTCTCCCGGAAACATCAGTAGGAACAGCAATTGTAGACACTATAATCAGAAAT
>JADIIY010000104.1:0-36233 GCA_027604245.1 Boothiomyces sp. JEL0838 | reverse complement strand
GTTAAAGGTGCATGATACACTACAAGGTGACGTGTATCATTATGCATAGACGTCATCCTCACCATCAATCAAGAATCAATCAATCTTTTCTTTCACTTTAACCCAATAACCAGAAAACTGAAAATTATGGAAAGTGAAGCAAGTCACGTCACTGTAGAAACTGAAGGCAACGTTGATGTAGAAAAAGGCAAGAAGAATATCCTAGAAAAAGGGATTTCCAAAGCTGCTCAAGGGGCTCGCAAGTCTGTTATGGTAGTTGGGTCAGTATGGGATGATTTCAAAGAGTTTTTAAACAGGGGAAATGTAGTGGATTTGGCTGTAGGTCTAGTTATTGGAGCGGCATTTACAGCAATTGTCACTTCGATGGTTAATGATTTGTTTACGCCTTTGATATCGCTAGCTATTGGTTCAGCTTCACTCGACAATGCGTTTGTACTCATTGCATGTCCGCTGTTGGATCCAAACACCACTTTTTCGGCAAGAGGAAAGATTGGAAAAGATTGCTTCCAGTCTCAGTACCCAACGGTAGCAATCGCAAAAACTAACGGTGCTATTACTTGGAATTACGGCTCGTTCCTCCAACAAGTCATCAATTTCCTCATTATAGCGGTAATTGTGTTTTTCATTGTCAAATTGTACGCGGCTACATTTAGAAGAAAGAAGGCAAAGAAGGAAAAGGAGTGTAGTTTTTGCTGCAAGAATATTCCCATCAAGGCAAAGCTTTGCTGTTTTTGTGGCTCGAATGTTGAGGATATTACTCGAGAAGTCGTTCAAAATGAATAAACAATCCTGTAATTGAACTATTTGGGCTTCCATTAGCAGCAGTTTCACTCGGCCTAGCTTGGATGGTTACTTCAAAAAACTTTGACCATGAGAATAAGCTTTAACAGCACCAATAAGAATAAAACTCACATCAAAGCAGAGGAACTAGACCAACTGACTAATTTTCGACTTTGCGGAGCGATAATATTTAATCAGCGGGTTTCTGTTTTGGGAACTTAAAGTAGGCTGTGTCCATATATACAAAAAAAACATGAAATTTCCTCATGGTTTCTCAAGACTGCCAGCTATTTTATACAAAGATTTACCCAGCGTTAACCAACTCCAAACCACAGCAGCTTAGCACAACTTGTTGTGGGATTCCGCAGTTGACTTGTGACAGCCAAGACAGAATCCTACAAATGTAAGGATATAATAACATAGTGATTTTCACCAAATGCCTACTGTTCTAAGCGGAAGTATCCCGGATGAAATTGGTCAACTAACAAAGTTGAATTTGCTTCATCTGTACCAGAACGATTTGGGAGGTACGTTACCTTCATCAATTTCAAAGTTATCAGAGTTGACAGATTTATCGCTGGGAGGAAACGGAATTAAAGGAAGTATACCATCTGAATTTGGGAATTTAGGAAAGCTATCTGTGCTTTATCTGGATTCCAATCAGTTGACTGGTACAATACCAGATTCGTTGGGTAAACTACCCGCAATCACAGTATTGTCTATGCAGGACAATAAGCTATCAGGACCATTACCAAATTCGCTGAAAAGTCTCACTTCCACTACCACACCGCAATTCATTTGTGATGACAGTGTGCGAAATACAGCTGCAGTTGCAAACACTACAGTCAACGTTGGACCTACAAATACCGGAGTAAGTAACAATGGTTCAGGAAATTCAGTAGATACTACTAGTGGATCCCAAAATTCTGGTTTAATTATTGGGGTAACTGTTGGCGCTGCAGTATGCCTGGTATTGGCAATTGCTCTATTCTTATTCTGGAGGAACTCTGTTAAAAACACTCTAAACAAAGCATTAAAAGAATCTAAAATGGCTGCGCAAGAATCTCCGGTTATCGTGACTCCAGTTCAGGAGCGAGCATCTTTTGGTACAAAGAAATTAACATAGAACTCCCGCTTCCTGTACAGAAGCAAGACAATAAAGAAATACCACCGCCATTTGCAAAAAATGACAGCGTGTACGGCAATAGAACCACTTTTCTGGACATGAATCCCTATTCTGATGGCGATACCGTTCTAATGGATCCGTACACTAAACGAGATGCTGCACAAACGGAAAGGCATAAAAGGGATACGTACGATCAGCAGTACGGAAATAGTTACTACCAAGATGACAGTTTTGACGCTCATATAGAAAAGAAAGTAAACGAAGACTATCGAGGCTCCAAACTGGATCCATTTGACAAACAATTCAAATCTTTCAATAATACTGGTTACCAAGATCGATATAGTAATGACCAAGCAAGATTTGTATTACCAGAGTCGCCACGGGGGAGACCATTCAGCAATTATTTCACACCTATAGCAGAGGTACTCGTTATTAATTGTAGCCGATAGATGGTGAAAGTTCGATTTCCAAGCAACCACCCATCTTGTTGTATAACCCTAAACAAAATCAGAATCAACTACAATAAACCCAATTTTGCATTTATTCTGTTCAATAGAAACCAAAGTACCATGAAATATTGTAGATGAGCCAATCCCAAAACATGTAAGCTAAATTACTCCAAGACATCATGTCCCGCATCATTTTTGCAAGTCCATGAGCATCCTTTACCCTGAACATCTTTTCTAGATTTGCTTGTGATTCTTTTGCTGCTCTTCTAGCCCTACTCCACATGTACTTTTTCTCAAACAACTCAATTTCCTTACCAACTGGTGATCCTTTTTTGTAAGCTTTTAATAGTGCTGCAGCCAAATCTGCACCGTCAGCAAGAGCCAAGTTTGCGCCTTCACCCGCAAACGGAGACATTCTAGGTTAATTCAAATTACAAATGAGCAGCGTCTCCTATAAGTGTTACTTTTGATTTCCAAGGTTCGTCTCTGGTCCATCTTGTGTCTATGGGCAACGCGTATATTTGTCGTTTGGTACAAGGATAGGTTCCTAGTTTGTACAACTTCTTGTTCCATCCTTGAAGAAATATCGGTCCTTGGTTTTCCAGCATCTCTTCTGCAAGACATTTTCTTGCAAGGTAAATACGAGAAGTGGTTCCAATATGCCCAAGTAAAAGAGTACCTCTAGTATCCGCAGCCCATAGAGACCCTTTCTTTAAACCTGATACATCAGAACCTGCTGGCAAGATTGAATCCAACATTGATATTCCAGTATACATTGGTGTGAAATTGGTTAATACAGGCCGCACTTTGGACCATGCACCATCTGCTCCTACTACAATATCCGCATATTCTTTTGTTCCATCCACAAATACAAGTCCAATCTTTCCAAAATCAACTGGCTTCTCTATTCGAGCCAATTTAGCACCCCATTTAATAGTTCTAGAGTCAAGAGAGTCAATCAAGAGATTTCTCAAGTCAGTCCTTTCAATTTCTGGTCGAGAGCCGTCACCAGGATCAGAATAGAGCAAATTACCATCCGAATCCATAATTTCATGACCATCCATTGCATCATGCACTAAATTAACGAATTGGTCAAATAGTATTGCTTCTTTTAAAGCCCGTTGACCAGTTTCGACGTGTAAATCCAGGTATCCTCCTTGGCCTCGCTGGTATCTGTCTGCTTCCGCTTCATAGATTACAACATTGTATCCTTTATTAATTGATAGTATTCTCGCTAAAACTAACCCTGCTGGCCCAGCGCCGACTATCGCGACTGTTGGAGATTCGGCCATTGTTGAAAATTTACCAACCAAATTGTACAAATGGAAGCACACCAGAAATGGTCAGGGCAATACTTTAATAACGCTACTATTGCTTAGTTACGGTGATATGACAGTTTATTGTTCTCAGTTACCCCTGAAAGCCAAACACCTAAGACGCGAGAAGTAAATAAATACCTTTAATTCTATATATTTAAACTTCAATTGCCGACTTTTCCTGCTGCTCATCTCCAGTGAGTCTAGACATGCTATTATACAGAGCTGGTTTGTAGAAATGAAAGTTTTCCCGCGTTTTATCGCCAGATTCGAATGTGGGTTCATTGTCTCTGCTGTACGAGTCAATCTCCTGACGACCTTTAGGTTTGCTTTGCTTTTTAAAGTACATCAAACCAGCAAATGTAGAAATTGCTAGAATTAGGCCAACAGCAGCAACGATATAAACCAGGTTGTTGTTATGATGGTCGCCAGTTGAAGTTGTGTCTGGGATTTGAGTCGATGTGGCTAGTGAAGTTGGTGTATAACTGGACGATTGATAAATAGTAGATTCCGCGGTAGAAGCGGTTTCGCCAGGCGCTGCACTGGGGAAGTTGGTGTTTGGAATCAACGTTTGTTGAAATTGACTAAAAGGGACACCCGGTGGAGAGCTTGTTTTCCTAACTATTGGAGGAATATCACTTAGAGTCTTAATGGATGGAGAGAGACCTTGATTTGGAATTGCCACTGCAGCTGGTGAAAGTAAAGGTATAGGCGGTTCTTTCTTTTGCAGTGTTGTCGAAGTTGGCACAGTGTATGACAAACTAGTTGGAATTGGACAGTCAAAGAAAGATAAAAATTCATTTGGACTGCACCCAGATCGGTATCCAATAATACTACCGAAATCGCTTTCCCTGAATCTTATCGTTTGTGAGCTATAAAGCCCGCATCGCCGGTGTACCTTCTTGTAGTTGTAAAAATTGCAGATTGCAGTAATTTGGCAAATACGTTGGCAGTCAGTGAGTTTTACACCAGATCGCTCTACAAAAGGATCCGCATTCACGAATTCGTACCCTGATCCATATTCTATTATCTGAGTTGAATTGAACTGAGGGATGGCTGTGTTCATGTTGAAAGCGCTTGGCTTAAAATGTAAACACAAAGTTGCACAAGAATTCAATATAAACCGCGCATGTCACACCAGTGACAGCTCCTCTGTATTCAATACAAGACTTTTGTTGATTACATTGAAGCATAAAGTTCAAGCAATGTAATCTTGGGGAAATTTCTGGACACCCGACGATATCCAAGTTAAAATAGGAAATTTAGCTTGCATGTTATTTAAATGCCATAACAGCTGTTGCCGGTTAACAGTGTCGCTTCTTGTTGAAAATATGCAACTTTGCCTATCACCACTGCAAACCTGATATGTCATTCGCTTTTGATAAAGTAAATTGCAAGCATTCAGTGATGTTTGATTGTCTTTCTTTGTTGGTCAAGAAAACGATTATTTAAAAGATAACTCACTATTGAATCGAGTTGTATGAACAGCGGCCACTCATTGACAGAGAATTGAATACTTTGATCAGCTGGTAAGAAGCGATTCAGGAAACGTTCCTCCGAACCATTAAGATTTGTCAATGGTCATAACTAAACTGTCGGTTCCCCGTATCAGCAGCCAAAATAGGTTATTACTGGTTATGTTTCTATCAATGATTGAAACTTAAAGAATCTTTTATCCCCAGACATTGTATACATAGACTTGGTCATTGGAGGAAAACAATGTTGATGCAGAAATAGAAAAACACGTATAAGCTTGCACCCTACATTCAAAGGTGATACAACAGTCTTTGGCACCCTATTGTGTAGCTTAACAGTAGTAGGAGCCAAATAGGAGACTTGTGGCGTGTCAAGGTCGTTTAGAACAAGAATGCACATGAAACTGCAGGGTTATAAAGGGCAGATAATCAAGTAAATTAATGTACCGCGTAGTTTCTTCTAATCCAATGAAAAGAATATCTCCAAAGACTGTAAATGACTCTACCAAATTCAAGTTGTACGCTTTTGAAGAGGTTGAAGACTACCTGCAGGACAATGACTTTATCAGAACTGGGTAGCAAAGTACTAATTATAGGTATCGTGCCAATTACTCTTACAGAGAAAGCTGGTCTTCTTTCTTTCGAATCCATAACGAATCTGGCAATGTATGGACTCATTCTGCTGGGTTCCTGATTTTCTTTGGTTTACTTTGGCATGCTGTCTTTGCCGATTTGCACAAAGACTTTGGGTACCAAGATCGAATGGTATTGGTAATGTTTCTCTTGTGCACCATATTTACAATGCTGTGCTCTTCTCTCTTTCATCTTCACCTATGTGTGTCTGAAAGGGACTTTAATTTTTGGGGGTGCTTTGACTATGCTGGCATTTCTATTTCTATAGCTGGTGCAACAATAGCAATCATGTATTTCTTGCTGCATTGTGAATCAAATATACGGCTGGCGTTGGTCTTTTTGATCATTGCAGTCAATATGGTTGGCTTGCTGGGGCCAATGTATGACAAGTGGAACACACCAGAATTCCGAACTTGTAGAGCAGCTATTTATTCAACAAGTGCTCTCCTGGCTGTGTTCCCTGTTGCCTACTTTTTTTGCAAGTATGGCCCAAACTCTTTTCCAAGTTCAAGTCAAGCGTCTTTTTACTTTGTGATAACCATAGCGCAATATGCATTGGGAGCATTCATTTATGTCCATCGATTCCCTGAACGATATGCAATTGGAAAATTTGACTATATCGGCCATTCCCATCAAATTTGGCACACTTTGGTATTGACAGCAACTCTATGTCTATACCGCGGAATCATTGGTTTGATGGTCTGGAAGCTCGACAATATCAATTTCTGTCAATTTATCCCAAAGTAAGATAAAACAAATTAAAATTGAATATTTTTATCTATATTCAGTCTCATAAGAGTCTAGGATTTCTTCTTCGCTCGTTGCAGCGACATAAACTGAATTTGAAACTTCCATCACTGGTCTTTGCTTGTACACATTCTAAATTAACTGCAATTTACTGGTCTAGCAGAGATCGTGTTACTGGTATCTTTGTATCTATTGATAGTATCCATGGCAACATTTCTTGCGATTCTGGAAGGCTCTATAGCTTTTGGTGGAGCGCGCTTCTTTGCAATAGGTTCTGTTGGTTCTTCATATTCTGAAATTAAAATAGGTGGAGGTGGGCTCGATTGCGCTTCCATGTCTTTGAAACTTTCAACTTTGAAGGGTCTCTTTCTTTTCATGACAAATACATATCCAGCGATTGCAATACCCACTACTACTGCGACAATCAATACAATATATCCAACACCAAGTCCTGAGCTACCAGAGCCAGATGATGAGCTGTTGTTGGTTTGGCCATTTGAACCTGCATCAGTTGAAGCAGGTGTTGCGGTTGGGGCAATTCCCTCGGAGCTAAAACCAGAAGGGTTGGGGCTTTTATCAGTCGGTAAAGGTTTAGAAGTAGTAGCTGTAGCTCCAATCACAGGTTTTGTTGGAGCTGTTGTTGTTGCTTTTGGTACTGGCTTGTTGCCATTCCCATTTGAATTCCCGCTATTGCTACCAGTATTTCCGTTATTGTTACCACTATTACCGTTGTTGTTTCCTCCATTATTTCCACCGCTGTTCCCGTTATTTCCACCAGTGTTTCCTCCCGAATTTCCGCCATTACCACCACCACCAGTGTTAGGCTTGGCAGTTGGTTGTGGACTGCTAGTAGTTTGAGGTACTGGAATGGTGTTTGGTGCATCACTAGGCTGGGGTAAATCTGACACTTGCCGTTTATCCAATTCATATAGAGAATTACAACTAATGTAACTAGTCAGTGCCAGGATCCCTACTACAGAAACCCTCATTGAAATTGAAGAAAGAAAAAAGTGCTTGTACAAAGAGAATTCGGACTTGCCTAATCAAGAAATCCCGAGACACGAAAAGGACATCATGGAAGAAAAAGAAATTAGGTCAAATTGCACTTGGATTGTAATCAACTACGTCCGCTAGTGACTTTCAAAGTTCAATCTTGAAGTTTGGAAAAGGATCGATGGTTCTGGGTATCATGGCAAGAAATGATCCGATATGCCACTTTATCTCCTGACAGGATCAAGCTTTCCTCCTAATTCACAGCAAGAAGGCTTTACATCGCCAATCAAGGGACCTGCTCAGTAAAGTAGTAACTCTTTTAGTAAATCAAAAATGACTTGCTGAATGGAATCATTCAGATATCCTTTATGCAATTAGCACCAGCAATTTTAAAAACATTAAACGAATTCAACTAGACCTGTTGAAAAGGAATCCGAGCTGTTTGATTAAATATCCAAAAAACTTACCCTCCAAAGTATCAATGACAAATAAACCGTTATTGGTAACATAAATCTTTATTCTAAAATTGGGATTCATACTCGGAAGAATAGAAATCCGAAAAAGCAGTTTCACTAGTTGCATAAGCTGGGTTTCTTCCTGGTTGGATTTGAACATCATTTTCTTTATAGACATTTGGTTTATCGCTGAACGTAAGGCTAACTGGCCGAATTGGCAGATCTTGAGTGGTATTTTCGATAGATGTATTTGAGAGAATACTGTTTGATTTTTCAATTTTGCGGTTTTCTACAATGGTCGATACACCACTATGATCTTTTTCAATTACACGATGGTTACTAGAGACACCGCTATGTTCCTTTACAAGTTTTTGTGATTCATTTGCAGTGACAGCTGACACATTGCTATCATTCTTTGTGATGTAATTCTTTGGTTTGGTCGTGCTGGGTGGTGCAATTGGCTGCATTGGAGAAACTGATTGTAAATCGCCTGTTATTTTTGGTATAGAACTAGGAGGCTGTACATTACTGCTGGGTTTTAAGAATGGGTCATCCAAGGTTGGTTGTTCAACAGCACCAAATTGCATAGAGTAGCCATCCACATGCGCAACAGAATTTACTTTGAATCCATTACTTTTTCCTACATCTTGGACTTTTTTCTTGCGGATACAAAATGCAAACAGTATGACAGCCAAAACAATAACTCCTCCACTGACCCCAAGAATTAATAACAATGGACTGCTAGAGGATTGCGAGCCGCTATGCGCAGAAGCAGTTGGGCTTATAGTACTACCAGACCCTGTGTTCATGGGTTTAGTTGTGCCTGATAAGATACTTGAATCCTGATCGTTTTTACTACATGAAAATAATCTTACACTACAGCCAGTTTCCCAGTAGAAACCAAATTATCAACATTCAGCTTGTTATGAGATACATCCCTAACATCAAATTGAATTACAAACTAACTAGATTGGGCATGTAGAGCACGGAAGCAGGAACAGTTCCACTAAACAGATTATAAGAAACATTCCTAATATCAGAAGGATTTACAGTGATTGCAAACTTTGCAACTGAGACAGGTCTGGTATATTTCCAGTTAACTTCATACCTACCAGAGTCAAGTGTAATATATTCGTGTTGGTTTGATCACAAGATACTTGTGAGTATGCACAGCATGAATTTGAGCTTTTCAATGATGGAAAATAGGACGTGAATAATTGGCAGTCATGAGAGTGATTTTCTTGGCATATAAAGCCATCAGTCAAATTATTTTGGTTTCCATTCCCATCGTAATAAATGATGTTTCCTGATTGAGAATCTAATTCTAGATAGCCTTGGGTACATGGTTGACCAAACGTATGTTTAAATGTTCCAGCTGTATCCGCCAGTTGCACCTGTCCATCAATAAACCCAAATTTCAGTCCAGAGCAGTTGGTGTTTTTCTGGCTTGAAGGGTAATTCTGAACAATGATATTGTCTTTATAGACTGAGATTGAACAAGTAGTTTCGTTTAAAACAGCTTTAAACGGACCGGATACTAGACTCGTCATTGGCATTTCAGGTATGATGTAGTTGGAAAGGACAGTTAATGAATTACCATTGACACTCATATTTTCGAAAAGCACAAATTGACGAATTCGGCAATAAAGGGCAATGCCGAGTTACAAAGAACATGGAAATTAATCCTTTTGGCAGAGACGAATATCAAGGTTATGAAGCGCACTAGCAGGTCTTATTAGAGCTCAAAATGAGGTAAAATTGAGCCCTTCTTAAATAGCTCATCAGTGGTGCTCAGCCTTTTTATTCATCAAGATTAAAAGTGAGTTTATTAGCAAGAGCAAGAGGAAGCTTCAGTTTTAGCTTGCGGAACGACATTGATGGCTAAGATTAATAAGACTTACTTCCAGACTCAGTTCCAGGGGCTTCCATTCCAGGAAGAGCCATGGCGATTTTTTTGAACAAGGGCTTCACGTTGTATCCCGCTTTTGCAGAGGTTTCGATAAACATTACGTTAAATTCTTTTGCTTTCTTTTCTCCTTCTTCAGTAGAGACTTGTCTCTTTTCAGTTAAATCAGTCTTGTTTCCAACGAGCACTATAATTACATCGTTTCCTCTTTCAGCACGAACATCTTCTACCCATTTGTTTGTATTAGTAAACGAATTTTTGTCTAGATTAGTTGCGAGTACTGGTGATATCATATACTACAACAGCGACTGAAGAGTCACGAATATAACTAGGGATTAGAGAACGGAATCGTTCCTATTTTAGTGTTAGTTACTTGACCGGCTGTATCCCAGAGCTGCAATCGACAAGTTCTATCTTCCAAATACATTGTTTTACTCAGAAAGTCTATACCAATTGTTGCCTCGTTAAAAAGGATTTACTTGATATGTATTGTCAAAGGTATCATACATAAAACGAGTGATAAGTGAAGTCTTGCCGACTAGGTCAGTGATAATTACCGCTCTGTTCTCCAAGAAAAACGAGTTTAAATTTACGTAGTGGGTTTTGCGCATCAGCCATTTGAGATTAGCTTGAAAAATGGAAAAGTGAAACAATGGAAAGAATTAAATGGGACTCGCTAGGAAAGAGCAAAAACGATCTGCCGATAGGAAACAAGGTGCCAGCGTGTTTCCTCTACTCGCTTCCATTGGTTGCTGGTATTTAACCGCGTTCGAGTTTCAATTCGCTATTGATGCGAGTGCATTTATTAGTATCATTCTATTATATAATACTATTTGGATTTGAGCAAGCACAAAATAGCGTTATTCGATAGGGTAGTACCAAGCAGCGACTGCCAAAACATATCAACAAATTTTGTTAAAAGAATTACCACAATTTATTACAAGATTTGGTTTTTATGCTAAACAAATTTGGTTCTCCCTGCCCAAAACCAATTCAAAAGTTTCTAGACCAGAATGGGACCACTACGCAACAATTTCCAGAAGAATAACCGGATTTCAATCCTATTGAATACGTTTGGGGAATCATTAAGCAAAAATTGGTTGCACAAAAAGTGTTTCCTACCAGTGAAGATGAATTGGCTCTCCGCGTCACTGGTTTATGGAACGACTTGGATGCAAAAGTATTTGAAAACATTCTATCTATTTTTAGACGGCTACGCAGAGTCAAGGAAACAAAGGTGGGTGGTTATGAGTAATTTCTAAAACATTTTAAAAAAGCATAAAATTTACATTTCCAATACAGATAATCAAATAGCAAAACTAGAGTTTATTTTGATACTTTGAAAAATTCAGTAAACTTCTTTTTTGGTGTAAAGCCAAACTCAAACTTTTTCAATGCTGGCCGACTAGTTTTCCTTCGCATTTGTGGTGACATTACACTCTCCATTTCAACATCCACAGTCTTGATTCTGTTTCTTGGTTTATCAGTGATACTTTCATCATCGCTATCGCTAAACTCTTCGCAGAATTCTCGAGCCAAGAGTACTCGTTCTCTTAGGCCACCGTGCTTTTTTATGCTAGAGAGAATGTATTTGAGGGCTTTTACCCACATTTCATGGATTTCCCAGCTTATTGGAACAATTTTGATTACTCTGTCGCTAGTCTGGATCAAGATAAAGTAATCATTAGTTGGTGGGTAATTACGGTTTGTAGGAATGTTGCCATACTCTATACCTGTCACATATGCTACTTTAAGCTTAGTGTTTTGATTTGGAATTTGTTTTGACCATTGGATACTTGGCGTGTATGGATCAAACTTTATGAACCGCAATTGAGGGTTATTTCCATTTCTGTTAAATTTTTGAAACTATGTTAACATTGCTTACCCATGAACCTTGCATTGCATACACTATTGCTGATATTGAAGAAGTCTCGCTGGTTGATGAGGTTTGTTTCGGGGTTTCTGTAATTTGGTGAATATTGAGATTAAAGACATTATCATCCAACTGAATAGAATGTCTTTCTATTACTGAAAACCGTTTGTTTAGAGTATCAATGCTTTCTTTTCCAGGGGATTTCACTTGAACTGAATAACTTCTGTTGGTTTTCTTTTCAGGTGTCCTGAACACAGACAAATCTGGTTTAGGTAAGGCATTTGGACTTGCAGCATCATCTTTCAATTCCGCTAGTTCAGATCTCTTGGATTCTGGTTTAAAGTCACTCTCTAATTTTGTATTTTCAGTTTCTTCCAGTCTATTTACCATATGACTAACCTGCTCAGAGACTCCTAGTACATTTTGATAAACTTGACCAAAATAATTTTCAGATTCAGTTTGAATAGGAGATATTTCATTCAAAGTTACATTGGACTGAACAGGCTGTAGTTTTGTAAATATATTTGCATCAATTACAGTTGGTGTTGCCTCTCTAAAGTCTATCTGATTGTTTGTTGCTGTAGGGATTTCTATCATTTCTATTTCATCTTTTTTGCCAGAAATCTCTTTAGGGATCTCTTTTATTTCTTTATTGTTTTCCAAATTTGATTCCTTTGGATCAGTTGATTCAACCTGATCTTTCCCAGCTGATTCGGTCGATTCAACCTGATCTTTCCCAGTTGATTCGGTCGATTCAACTTGATTTTTTCCAATTGATTCGGTCGATTCAACTTGATCTTTTCCAATTGAAATATCGTTAGATTGATCAACCATATCTATGCATTCCCTTTTATCAGCACCTATTAATTCTTCAGAAGCCTTTAATCGTTCATCAAACTCTTTCAAAATAATTTTTCCATCTTTTCTTTCAAACCTAGGCCACATTACAGGCCCATCACTAAACCTACGCACAGAGGGTATCTTTTCCATAGAAACAGAACCAATTCTTTTATCAGATCCTAGTTTTCTCAATTTAGGTGTTTGTGATGGGGTATTATTTTCCGATTTTGATTCAAACTTGGCTTTGGTTTCATTCTTTGGGGTATTTTCTTTTACTGGAGTTGATTCGTCAGGACTTTGCGTCTTAGATTCATCATGCTTTACTGAATTGGGTTCGTCAGGATAAGGAGGCGTTTCTTTGATTGATATCAATGATTTAGGACTACTATTAACTGAAGATCCAAAGTCCAAACCAAGATTCCCAATCGCGTCTTGATCTGTTATTGAATTGAGAGAGACGTAGCTTTCTTGCATCAATTCTTCATACTGATCTTGAGTTTTTTTCAGCATCAAATCCATGTCCATTATCTGATCTTGTAATTCATTAATCTTTGCTGATAGGTGAATACATTCACTGCATTCTTTTATTTCGGTTTCTATTACAGACCGAATAAGCGGTTGAGATTTCTGTTTTTGAATTGTAGGTTTAGGTCGGTATTCAATTATGGGCTCTGGTTTCTCTCTTAATTCTAGTTCTTTTTGTTTAAGTAATTTGGAAACGTTTACCAGCTGTTTTTCCAATTCGTCAATTCTAGAATACAGTTCTTGTTCTTGGTTGATTAAAACCTGGTTCTTTTCCAATAGATTTTGAGCTTCCGAGGTCTTCTTTTTTATAATCAAAGTGTATTCTTGAATCGTTTGTTGGCATGATTGCTTTTCAATCAGCATGTTATCCAACTGTTGCTCCACTGTTTTCAATTGGTTTTTTAGTTTGGAATTTTGATGTAAAAGTTCATTCTGTATTGCTATTGAAATCTCTTGCATTTCAGATTTCTTTTTTGAACGCGAAGTTCAAGTGTGGATTTTGACCAGCAGGCAGTGGCATTCTCTTGGATTTGTTCAAGAATTTATCCGGTGATAGAGTATTAGAAGGGGTCTCTTGGGTATAAAAAATTAACGTTCGGCAATCTTTAATTCGGGAAATGGACAAATAAAGAATTTGGTTACAAATATACGGGTAAAGATTTTTAAAACTCTCCAAATTGTATGATTTTTAAAACTATCCAAATTGTACGATTTCAATGTAAATTTTCCAGAGATCACTTTGAATCTAAAAATGTTTCCACAGTTCAAGTCATTCAAAAAACAAATCCAACAACCAACAAAAGCAGTTGAAATTGGTCCGAATCTTCCTTCAAATACCAACAGCAATCCTATCCTTACACAGATAGACACTCCGATATCTGAATATAAAAAGGAAAAGAAGGAAAAGAAGAAAAAGAAGGAGAAATATGAACAAGGAGAGATACTGGATGATGATTTCTTTATCGACAAGAAACGAGATTTGGACAACTTGAGGTACGACTCTATACGGAACCAAGCCATTCCTATCTACAAGAAACGCAGAGACAGAAAAAAGCAAGATACAGAAACCAGATATTATATGGAAGACATATTTGCTGAGGAACTAGAACCACAAGAATTCACTGATTTAAAAGAGACCAATGATTTCATTCCCTTGGATTTACCATATGATTTTGAAAAGTTCAAAAAAGAGAAACCAAATACGATTGAAAAGATGTTGAAGAATGAGCCTGTAGAAAGGCAGATAGCTATACTGGAAAAAGCAATTATTGATACCGGAGATATTGAATTTGTTTATCAGCTATTGGAAAAGATTGAACTAGTATGGGATACCAGAAAAGTATTGGATACATGGGACAGGTACTTGATGCAGTATGAAGGTTATTATTACTAACGCAGATGTATTTGATTTATGGATCAAATATTTGGATTTTAGACAGCGTTCAATCGTTTCATTTAAATTTACAAAAATATTGGAAATATACAAGGAAATTATTGAATTGAAATTGTATGAAAATGAAAAAGTACGACTATTACTACATTTGGCAGTCTTTCTTTTCAAATGCGGATATACAGAGTATAGTATTGCTTTATATCAAGCCAATATTGAGTACAATTTCTATTACCATCCAGAATTTGAGGAGTTCTTTGACTTGGAATTTCCCTTGTTTGGGATGGAAGGTAGCCTTGGATGCAAGAATTATTACAAAGAAGGGTGGGACTTATCTCTACTACAAGAATGTGTAGAAGATTTACAAATAGAAGAAGATATTGGAGATATGCAAGTCGAGGAAATGGAACAAGTCAGTGATGATGATGAATATCAGCGAGATTTGAAAATCAAAGAAATGGAAAAAAGAAAACTCGAGAAATTCAAAGAATACGAATATAATTGGTATAAAAAAGAAAGAAGATTATCAAAGCATTTCTTGCCACTTCGGAATTCTACAAATGATTTACAAACAGATCCTTATCGAACGGTATTATTCCAGGATATAGAGCCATTTCTACTAAAGATTGAGTCATCTGAAATGGTTTTTGATTTCTTGAATCTACTAGGTTTACCTATACAAAACAGATCAAAGAGAGTATACAAGGAACTATTTAACTTGAAGCGATTGGATGAAAAGAAATATCCGATTGTAAATTATTGCACCAGCCCAGAATTCTTATTCAATTCTATACAGCCACCTATCACTAAAGAGCTACTGGCAGACATTGAACCAAAACTAGAATTCATATTGAATGTACTAAAGCAAAGTATAGAAATCAATGATATATTCATGTACTATTACTTGTACATTAGGTGTCTACAGGACAAGTCCAACATCAAAGAATGCAAGCATTACCTAGCTAAAGATCCAATGAATTTACGGTTATACAATTTCTATGCGCAACTATTAGATAATGAAACCAAAGCCAATCAAATATACCAGAAAATCTTGGCGGTTCAAACCTACCCTAAAAAGTTTATGCCCTATTTAGATCTATGCTTGTTGAATAATAACCAGACTGTATCAAAAACGAAATCTATTTATCATTATTTGATTGAACTAAAAAAGCGACCGGATGATTTTGACTTTGTCTACAATCTACCGCAAGATGAAGAATTGTACCAGCACACACTGTCGTACATCAAACTGGTTCCTAAACAGTATCGGAAGCTACTGGAGAAATACATGAACATCTACCCACAAAACACCCTATTCAAAGTATGGCTGTTTGAAACTGAGCAGCATAATTATTACAAGCAGTGGATATTCAAAGAAGAAGACGAATTATTCAAACGATGGGCATTCAAAGACCACATTGAACAAAAAATAGAACTAAACAAATGGCAAATATTGGACCTTGGTAACCTTGACTATGTTGAATTAATGATTGAAAAAGAGTTTCGAATTTGTCAATAAAATTATTCATTTGAAATTTAAACTAGTTTTGTATCTGAAGTTTTACGATCTGACGGATCAGGGTTGCGTACTTTGGATACTGATTCTTTCTTTATCACCGACTCATAGTTTAGTTTCAGGATCCAAGATACTAAAGGAACAAGGGGATAAACGTTTTTGTGGGTTCCATTCAAGTAAAAAGTGTTGTATGGAGTTATAACTAGTACCAGCATTCCAATACAGCTAATGTATATATTGGCTGGTGAAGGGTAGTACCATATTAGCAACTCTACACCTTTTAGAAAGCCAATGAATGGCAACGTCAACCCAATTCCAAGGACTTGAAACACTACAAAGTTAGGTACATTGGATTTCTTTGCTGCTGCAAGCATTTTTTCCCTGTTCCTCTTCAGTTTTTGAAAAGAGAGGTAAGACAGGAAACAACCGTAAAGCGTCAAAGTCATTGCAAATGCAACCATAGTAATAAAAGTGACTGAAAAGATATTGGGTCCGATATAGTAACCCATTACCGTATATATCTGTAAACCTCTAATGTATACTTCTATCCAGTAAATAATTGAAAATATTATTCCGGGTATCAGACCCAAGGAATATACTATTATTGGGGTATCTATAATCGCTCGTCGTATATATCCATCAACGTCTTCAAGGATATACTTTAATGCAACTATTTGTAAAAAGCCGGAAATGTAGATTGGCGCGTAAGACAAGACATAGAATGTCACAATGAGGTACTGCAACCATACTGTTTTTGTAATTGCTAAATCTCGCTGATCAAAGTATAGTGCGTTCCAGTTGTAGTAGAGCAGTTCTATTTGCGATGCCATGATGGCAAAGCAAATACTGTACACATTGAATATTTGAAACATTGAAGAGTACTGCAAAGGTTGGAGGATATCTCGCTTAAATGTGCGGTAGATGCCAATGGACAAGCAAATGAGGAGGAGAATTCCTGCTGCTTCTAATACCAAGGCAATTATCACTATCGCCATATCAAGTGATTGTGTAGGCATTGAAAAGAAAAATTACATCACACTGTATTTCAAATTGCCATATTCTCATAACATGATAAATCTCCACAAGAATTATTCACTGGAAATTGAACGCTTTGAAATGAGGGATATCCTTGTTCAATTACTATTTCATCTGATCCAATAAACACAAAACTATAATCCTAATCATTTATTCATCTTCAAATCCAGAAGTAGGCACCCTTTCCCTTGGTACAACTACGTTAAAATACAATTACAAGGATATGAAAATGGTATTGGCTTGACTGTATTTGTTTTTAGTGCTGGGTAAAATGCCAGTAGAATTGGGCCTGGGTTAGTATTGGTTACCAGCTACTCCGAGAGCTACTCCGATTGCGACTGCTGGTTTTGCGTGAAGGAAATTTACTAGTCCCATTTGAATTTGTGATGAAAAGAAATTTTAAAATTGAAATTCAAGGAGCATTTAAAGAATTTCTAGTGCAAACAATCACAGTCAAATGATAACGAAAGCTGGTATAATTAAAAGAAATTATGAGATAATTAAAAGAATGGAGATAAACTTTTTAAACTTCTCCAATTGTTAAACCTAGATGCTAGATTTAGATTTAATTGGCTGAATTATTTCTCATGGTCTAAACAATTTCATTATTTTTGTCTTGATCTTGAATCATGAGAATTTACACACCAGATTGGGTTACACATTCAAATAAATCAAAAAGATCCACGCCGATATATTCAATCCATGCGCACCCATTGGAAAACAAACTTGCAACCGCTGGTCAGGATTTTACCATTAAAATATGGAACTTGGATGCAATACTGGATTCTACAATCGAAGCGGATGAAACAATTCCAAAATTACTATCAACGCTATCGTTACATGATGGAGCTGTGTTGTGTGTTCGTTGGTCGCCTAATGGGCAGTTGTTGGCATCCGGATCAGACGATACTAAAATTGTTATTTGGAGTTTGGATAATTCAAACCTTCGAAACTCTTCCTTTGGATCGTCGACTAAAAACATTGAATCTTACAGACCAGTTAAAGTGCTAATGGGACATGAATCTGATGGTAAACTTTATTAATGTAGTTGCCGATTTAAGTTGGTCTACAGATCAGACATACTTGGCATCGTGTGGGTTCGATTGTAAAGTATTTATATGGGACGCAAACACATTTGAACGAATCACTTGTATAGACATACACACAGCCTGTGTTAAAGGAATAACGTGGGATCCAGCTGGCAAATTTCTCGCTACTCAATCTGATGATAAGAGTGTGAAAATATTCAGGACTAGTGACTGGAAATTGGAAAAGGAGCTGTGCACGCCTTATGAAAATGTCTCTTCTACTACATTCTTTAGGAGATTAAGGTAACTTGCTTTAATTCAGTTGGTCCCCAGATGGTGAAACCATTGCTTCTGTTAATGGCGAAAGCGCTGGTGTGTGTGTGGCACCAATTATATATAGAGATGACTGGCAAGTAAATGTTTGTCTGGTAGGGCATGAAGCACCAGTTGAAGTTGCCCTTTTCAACCCTCATTTATTCTCTGTTATAGACCTTAAAACTGGTTTGTTAAAACAGACGGGGGTAGTTGCATTAGGTTCCCAGGACAATGGTATAAGTGTTTGGTGGACAGGGTCAGCAAGAGCAATTACTAGTGCGCAACAATTATTTACACATAGTGTGCTAGATTTAACCTGGACTTCAAATGGACTATCAGTAATTGGATGCTCGTATGATGGAACTATTGCAGTATTAGAATTCGAACCTACAGATTTTGGCACTAAAATATCAGACTCGGAAAAAGAACGAGCGCTAAACAAATACGGCTTGCATAAAACCAAAATTGTGATCCCTGAATCAATAGAAATTTTAGATTTGGAGGCAGAGTTGGAGTTGAATGGACCAAAAGAAATTCTGAATGAAAGAATGAATGATGGACACTTTGATACACAGATTGGCTTTCAAAAAGAGAAAATAGTTCCAAAAAAGGTTAATGTAATCAATACTTTGGCTATGCAGTCAGTATCAGTAAAGGATGGCAAGAAACGTATTCGACCAGTTGCAATTGAATCGTAATTAACTATTAACTAAAGCACAACATCAAGCATCAATCAAGTTCAGCAAGTTCCAAACAACCATACTGTCCCAGATGTATTGGAAGCTTCAGCAAAAAAGCGGAAAAATTCATTCAACGAGACTTACTCTAAACAAGTACAGTATATCCTTCCAGTAACTGAAAAAATCGAGCACTCTAATCTTTCAATACCATCCGTCAGAACGAAATTCACTGTAGAGTTCATGAATGCGGAAACAAAACAACTTCGAGTTATAGAATGTGTAAATAATGGAAACGGATGTCAAATGGTGGTTATTGAAGGAACTAGTCAAATACTGAGCAGTTTCTTTCATAGCCCAGGGCTTTTAGCTGTTATGACTGAAGATTATATGGCCATAACTTGTGCAGACTGTACTTTGCATGTTTTCTCATATTCAGGAAAAAGATTGTTCCCGCCGCTGTTAATGCAATCAGCCGCCTCGCATATGTTTTCAAAAGAAAAGTACCTATTATACATTTCTTGTACTGGCAATATTCACGTTTGGTAATTTAAATCTTATATCAGGGATATCAAAAATTGCAAAAATGTCCTCAAAGATGTCTCAATATTACCTTTACTAAAAGACACTACGATTGAATACATCGATTTGCAAGATGACAAACCAGTCATCACTACTCGAGATAAGAATCAATATATCTATAGCAGTGATATGGCAGTTTGGGCCCTCGTTAACAAGACTGACAGTTCATCCACACGTATACTTCCAAAACTCACAGAAATTGAACTAAATTTGGTCACTTCGAAAACATTGGGCGATCCTATTTACGAACGATGGATTTTACTTTATGCACGCAAATTGGTAGATGAATCAAACATACTTAAAGCAAAAGAGCTAGTAAAAGAACTGAGGTACATTATATTAATATAGTGGAAATGGATTCGTTTGTGGGGTGGAAAAGGCGGATCTGTTAAAGATGGTTATTCCGATTCTTGCGAAAAATAAGAGCTTTCAAAGGTTCTTGGTTAAATGAATAAATGATAGGGACTTATCTGGCGTGTTAGTTTATAGAATGAGAGAATTGAACAGAACTTTTACAACTGAAACACAAAGATGAATCAATGTTTAAATAACATGGCTCAAAATATTAGTGTTGTGCATAAGCTTAACGTTTATTCGACAAAATCAGAGTCAGGTCCACTATCATCATCATCTTGGTCATCATCTGTATCATCAGAATCTTCATATTCTTCCAATACTTTCTTTTCCTTTTTCACCTTCTTTTTCTTTTCTACTTCTTCGTCAGAGCTTTCATCCCCAGGCTCCGAGATATCTCCAAATTCTTCCATTGGTGGAAGTGAATCAGCAGGTTTTACTACTAGTTGAAGGTCAAAGTGGTGGTCAATACCATAGAATGTATCGGATTTGATGTATACCTGGAAAGTCCATTGTCCAGGCTCTGGTGGAGACTGGAATTGAAGACGGACAGTATGGTCTTGTTGAGTACCTTGCACTTTGGCAATACAAATCAGTCTACCAATTGAATAGTTTGCAAGAATAACATAGAATGAAGGCTTCTTGATAGCAGGGAAATAAGGAGCATGAGCAACAGAGTCGTCAACTGATTTACTAACCCACCTAAAATGAATTTTAATTTACCATTGCTTTTGTTTCTTTTCTTCTTCAGGATCAAGAATTTTATCATCTCCTTTATAGGTTTCATCCCCAAATAAACAACGGAACTTTACACTGAGAGTAACCAAAGAGCTTGGAACAATTAGCGGCTCGCCATAGACACTATATTCAGCCTTGACAAGGTGAATTCTAGGATATTGATCGGCAACGCTTTTAATCAATTGAATTTTAGAATCATTCAGCGACAAGATATCCTTTAGTTCATTTGCAGATGTTTTGCGGATATCTGCAACAGTTTCAATCTTTGGCTTTTTTGAAGCTAGTAATTTGATGTGTTCCTGAGAGAGCGGTAACTGTAAAAGTTGGGATTGATGTGGAGGTATTGCCTGAGTAAGTAGTTGTCCAAATTCGATAATGTTCAAGGATACTCTGATCCAGTTTCTACTAACAGCAATTTGCATTAACCCACTAACTAATTTTGAAGCGATTTCTACCACTTCGAATTGCACTATATTTAATAACGACTTACAAGCAGCCAGCTCGGCATTCTTTGGTTCTTGACGGTAAACATGAGCCAACAAAAGTAAGAGCGCTCTCTTGGAAGCCATGGATAATTGAGTACTCTTTTTAACAGCCTTGTAATCGATAACTCCCGAGATCTTTTCAGTCACTTGCAATTCGTAATCTGGGAATCCTTTTACGGTGGAATCCTTAAACAATTCTTGATATTCCTGGGCTTTGATGACGATATCCAACAATCCTTTGAATCCTAATGAATCCTTTACATCTCTGTAAAAAATCCCCATGGTTTCTGACAATACCTGATTCTTGCTGGTAACTTTGGCATTCCTCCACCATCTGGCAACCATCACTGGCAACCCAATACCAAATGCAAGAGTATATACCAGCAATACCAAAGACGAGTTGCTCTTTTCAACAAGCCATGATGGTAAAGCGAGACCCAATTGGAAGGCTTGTTTTCCATCTGGATGGCCAAATTCATCAAACAGCTTTCTCGCTTCTTCATCAGTCAATACTTTGTAAGCTTTTGAAATATCAACAAACTTTTCTTCTGCTTCCTTCATGATCTTTTCCTTGTCATCACCTTCCTTGATTTTTGCCTGTACTTTGTCAGGGTGGCTATATTAGAAAAGAGTACTATATCAATGTGAGTTTCTTGAACGCCTTCTTAACTGCGCTGTCATCAGCGTCAGTTTCGACTCCCAAAATTCTGTATGGGTCCCATAGCTCTGGTTCTTTATCTACCAAGGTGAACGAGCGGTAAAGCACGAATCCAAACACTATCCATCCAATCAATAAAAGAATTCCTTTGAATCCAGATTTCTTTTTCCCCTTGGTTCGCTTGTTTTTGATTTTGCACTGGTCGCATTGGCATTTGATTACATGCACCAGCTCAGCTAAGTTAGCTTCGAGTTACATTTGCTTAGGTAATAGAAAGTCGTTGGAAACAGGACTATCACCAACAGAGTCAAGACGAAATAAGAAAATATCGCCCCGTGTGTGTCGTAGTTGTACTGCATATTGGATTTGATTCAAATTTGGCCAATAAAAAGCAAACAGCAAGAAAAATCAAAAAACGAAAAAATCGAAAACAGGATTTTAGATGCAAGTATTCTTTTTGAATGGATGCAAGTACTCTTTTTGAATGGATGCAAGTATTCTTTTTGAATGGATGCAAGTACTCTTTTTGAATGGATGCAAGTACTCTTTTTGCATGGATTCATCCGCCTCTTATCAACAAAGACAATTCCTGAGTTTGCAAGATAGTCGTCAGTCTGGGCTGAACCAGAACATTCTATCTCTTTGCATTACCGTTCTTGAATCAAACGACTTTACCAATCACGTTTAATCCGCAATTCTTCATTTATAAAAGATAATGATGCCTCATCTTAGTATTATTAAGTGCTTTTTATTTCTTTCCAGATTTCTTGATTCCTCCAGATGACAATGGTCCTTTGCCAGCCGCCTTTTGAGCCATTGCTGAATTAAAAGAAAGTACCTTGGAGAGCCTTTTGTTCTTCCTTTTGCTTATTTTTGAAAGCAATATCGTCCTCATCCATCTCGTTGGCTTTCTTTTTTGGTGCCTTCAATGGCTATTGATTAATTCTGGATTACTTTTGCTTTCCCTCCTTGTCTGCCAGACATTTCGCAACTTTTTTTTGCTGAAAAAATCAGGGTTAACTAGAGTAAAAATAATATTGATACTCATAGAGTTGACCACGAATAGTGAGTTATGAGAGAGAAGCGAAATGAAATTTAGTGGTGGAAGCTCGCGAAATAATAGTGTAAAACTATACCAGATGATCTGTAAACGACCACGGTGATGCTCTTTTTGAATTCTACTAGTTCCAATGCGACTATGAAATTAAATGATTCAAGTGATCAAACGGTTTTGGCACCCTGTGTTACCACATCACGAGAGCGTTTTTGAAGCAAGAAAATTTCCCTTCAAATGTTCAACCTCAGATTCACAAATAAACGGTTACAATACCATCTATCAAAAAGATTCAATGGTATTCTCAGATTAATAAAGCTACCACTTCAATGCCTCTGTTTGACAAGATTTTAATTGCAAACCGTGGTGAAATTGCTGTGCGTGTGATGAAAACTTGTCAGAAACTAGGAATCAAGTCTGTAGCTGTCTATTCTGAAGCAGATAAAGACTCAATGCATGTGCAGATGGCTGATGAAGCGTATTGCATTGGACCTGCGGCTTCTTCTGAATCCTACCTTCGTCAAGACAAGATATTGGATATTGCCAGAAGAACTGGTGCAAAAGCAATTCACCCTGGATACGGATTTTTGTCTGAAAACTCTTCCTTTGCTCAGTTGTTAGAAAAGAGTAATGTTGAGTTCATTGGTCCACCAGCACAATCTATCATCGATATGGGTTCTAAAAGGTAAGCAAATATTAATATAGTGCTTCTAAAATTATCATGATCAATGCTGGCGTTCCAGTTGTTCCTGGATATCACGGAGAAAACCAAGATTCACAATTCCTAAAGAACGAGGCAAACAAAATGGGATACCCCGTTTTGATTAAAGCCGTTAAAGGCGGTGGTGGAAAAGTACTTTTTTCTAATGTTAGGGAATGAGAATTGTCAATTCTGAGGATGAATTCTTGGAAATGTTGGAATCTTCTCGTAGAGAAGCGATCAAGCATTTCTCTGATGACACAGTGTTGATTGAAAAGTACATTACTAAACCTCGCCATGTTGAAGTACAAGTATTTGCCGATAAACTTGGTAATGCTGTTTATTTGTTTGAACGTGACTGTTCTGTTCAAAGAAGACATCAAAAGATTTTGGAAGAGGCACCAGGTCCAGGGATTTCAGAAGAACTCAGAAGAGACTTAGGTGAAAAAGCTGTCGCTGCTGCTAAAGCAGTTAGCTACGTTGGTGCCGGGACTGTAGAATTCATCCTTGATACTGACACAAACAAGTTTTACTTTATGGAAATGAATACAAGATTGCAAGTTGAACATCCAATTACAGAAATGATTACTGGGACTGACTTGGTCGAGTGGCAATTGCGAGTTGCTGCTGGAAACAGATTACCTAAACTTCAGGAAGAATTAAAAGTCAATGGACATGCTTTTGAAGCAAGAATCTATGCTGAAAACCCAGACAACAATTTCCTTCCAGAGTAGAATATTACTAATGGTAGTACTGGTAAATTGGTTCATTTGCGTACTCCTCCTGCTTCTAATGACATTAGAATCGAAACTGGGGTTAGGGAAGGTGACGAAGTTAGTGTCCACTACGATCCTATGATCTCCAAATTAGTCGTGTGGAGTGAAAACAGAACTGCCGCCTTGAGAGTATTAGGAAAAGCCCTCGGTGAATTTGAGGTAATTTTGGATAACACTAGGTAGTTGGGCCATCAACCAACATTGAATTCTTAAAAACTCTATCCTCTCATCCTTCTTTTGTTTCTGGTGATGTTGATACTGGATTTATCAAGAGACACGAAGATGCATTATTTAACAAGAAAGAATTCCCCGAGCCAATTGTATCTGTACAATCCGCATTATACTTGATTTCACAAGAGTCAAAGAGTGTAGAGGCCGGAAAGAAGAATGAAGTCGAACCAAATTCGCCATGGTCCGTCACTGACGGATTCAGAATCAACTCTGGGTTATCACGAAACTTTACATTCTATACAGACAAAGAGCGATCCAACACAATCGAAGTTTCAGTAAATTATTTGGGAAATGACCAATATTCGGTTAATGTAAGTATTTTATTGATGTCAAGGTTAAGCAGTCTGATGGACAAGAATTCACATATTCAAACAACGTGTTGCATCGCAGCTTAGACCCTGCGCAAATTGTTGCGACTATTGGGGATGCCAGAGTATCATGCCGTGCAATTTACGACAAGGATCATCTCCACATTTTCAGCAGTGGATACAAGTACGATTTGTACATGCCATCCAAGAACTATGGTTTAGGTGATTCAAATGAAGAGGGAGGGCTACTAACTCCAATGCCTTGCAAGATTTCACAAGTGTCAGTGAAAGCCGGAGATACCGTCAAGAAGGGACAAACTCTTATAATACTTGAAGCCATGAAGATGGAGGTAAGTTTTATGTTAACCTAGCATGTAATGAAATCACCAAAAGACGGTGTTATTTCCAAAGTCCACTACAACGTTGGTGATTTGGTGGGTGAAGGAAAAAGCTTGGTTGAATTTGAAGAATCATCCTAAATACATGTTTTATTACTCATTTGTTAAAATAGCGGATTTTAGTACTTTTGGTGTAGATTCTACCCTCTCGTGTATTTTTGGAGCATTTTCCAACTTGTCCAGCCTTCTTGGAATAGATTTGTGTACGTCAGAAGTAGAATTACTATCTGCAATACTGAGAGAAGAATTTGGATCTCGGGCGAGGGATTGAGAAGACTTTTCTCGTCTCTCATCTCCATCATTTGGACCAAGATTGTTTGCAGAGTATTTTCGGTTCTGATCCTTTTTTTGAGAAGCTCGGCGTTCTGCTCTGTGGTTTTTTACAGATGATGTCCGTTCAATATCTTTCGTCTTGCCAGTATCTTGCAAATCATCAGTATCTCTGGCAGTAGTAGAATTAGATAGATTTGGCTCTTCTTTAATTGCAGTAGAAGGGTCTTCTCTTACCACACCGTGGAAAAAGTTTTTAGGAACTGTTGGGGATTTTGGAATATGGGTGGCGGATTGTTCAGATATTTTTTCAGCAAAGCTGCTGTCAAATGCATTTTCATTGACTTCACTCTGCTGAGGAGATACGCTGTAATGGTCAGTGGCAATAGGTGCACTGTCCTGTTTGAGATATCCCAGTGGACTTTTTGAATTTGCTGATTCTCCTAATACTGAATGTTTGGCTGGTGCAGAGTTTAACACTACTTCATCTTTAACTACATTCGTGTTTATCCTATTAAGACCACTTGCTTTTCTAATGCTAGGTTTTGTAACTATAATATTCGAATCATCATTCGCAATGCTAGCTAGCGATCCTACAGTTCCACTAAGGTCTGTTTCAATCTGGTTCTTGAGTGCCGATACTTTTTGTAACGGAGATGGCTTTATGCTTTTTCCAGTGACTGGGTCAATAAAAGTTGGTTTTTGAAGTTGGATTAATATTTGAGAATCCTGTGATGCTGATCTTGTGCGTTTTTTAACTGAATCTTCTCTCCCTTTGATGCTACCTACAGTTTTTTGAGTTGGCCACGGAACACTGTTAGAACGGGGTTGGGAAGGACTTGGCACTGATGTTTCGCTCGACCTGGAGGTCCTTCGATTATCTGATAAATTCGTGTGCCCTTCTTGAAGAGAAATTCGCTTCCCAGTGACTTTTTCTTGTGCGACTTCCTTGGGAGGTTGATTGGTGTTTGTGCCTGGTTCGTTGCCAACTGTGTGGCTTCTTTCTTTTCGTTTGTCTTTCTCTTCCGTGATGGCCTTTCCGCCTTTAATTCCTACATACAAATCATTTTTGATTGAATTCACCGGAATTGAAGCTCTGGATTCTGTCATTGATGTCTTACTATTTTCATTACTCAATTTTGATTCATTTTTTGCTCTTGTGCCAATTTTATAGGGTAGTTGCACCTCTGTTTCCAAGTCCGACACTGTTGCGACTGTTTGTGCCCGTCTACGTCGAATGCTGGGATTTAGTTTTAAGCCTTCATTCGCAGGTTGTCTTTGCCCTGGTTTTCTATCCAAGAACAAGGGGTTAAGTGGTACATGATTAGGACTCAAATTTGTATCATCAACCTTGGCAGAGTTATCGGCTGCGCTAGTTCTTCTGTTACTGGTCTTTCGTAAAACTTGCTCTGGACTCTGTTTTCCTGGAGATAGCATTTCAGACACCCTTTCACTTTCATTGACAGGTATTGCTTTGGCTGGAATATCATCTTTGGCATGTTCCTTTTCTTTTTCTGCGGTAATGTTATGTGTTTTGGTCGGGAACGGCTCCAATTTCGAATTTCCATAATCCAAAGGACTGGAATCGCCAGCATACGATCGTCTTTCACTGGTAGTCGAATTGTTTTCACTATTTGTAGGTTTAACAAATGAAGGGCCAGGAGAAAGATGCTTGCCTTCTAAATTTGTAGATCTTACAGACAAGTGCGATTGAGTAGATATTATACTTCCACTTTTACCTATCGAAGCTACCGATTGCCTAGTCCATCTTTTAGCAGGATTTTCAATGTCTTGTCCGCCAATTGTGTTTAAAATTTCTGCATCAGAACTAGTTTCTGGTTTCGCAGAATTGGATAGCTGACTGGTTGGCGTTCCAATCATTCCATTTTCAAAACTTTCTATTTCTTCTTCAATATTGTTGGATCTCCGCCTTTTATCGCTGCTTCTATTATATTCTAACCACAAAAGCGAAGATAACGGTGTTTTCCTACTTATTGACTGTTGAGAGTTTTTGTGAAAGCTTTTGATTGCAGATATCGAGGAATTGGAAGACCTAAAATTATTGATCCCAATAGTTGAACTAGAAACATAAGTCTTATCGGCGTTTGACACTGTATTTTGCATTTCCTCCTCTTCTGCTGTCCTGAATGGAAAAAGGATAATTGTGTCATCTTCTGGACTTAACTCTCCATTTGATATTGTTGAACTATGTAAATCTTTTTTTCTGTAATAATGGACCGAGTCATTATCTTCTATTCTTCTTTTGTACTGACTTGGGGAAAAGGCTCGACTTTCATTTCTGATGAACGAACTACTTGGTCCTCTTTTTTCAAATCTGGCTTTCTTTTCTATCTGAGACAGTGTCCTAGTAAACATTGGTCTTTCAGGTCGTTCTGGATTCACTTGCTCTTCAGATTGCAAGTTGGAAGTAAATGATCGGAGACCCCCAATGTGAAATACTTCTTCACTGCTTTTTTGATTGTAGGGCTCGCTTTGTGTATTAGTTTGCTGGGATTTTAAGATTCCAACATCACGCTTTAGTGAATTGTTTCTGGTAGCGAAACCAGTGTCTATGTAGGATATATCGTTGTAGTTTTCTCTTAGCATCTTTAGACTAGATTCAGGTATTTCAATAGGACTGAACTTTACCGGCTTCAGTATTGAATAGTCATAGTACTGTAATTAGTAGAAAATTACCGTAAAATCATTGAATATTTTCTGATACTCTTGTTTAAATGTGGCAGGCTGCTGCTTTACACTCGTAAAGTCTCCAATCTCTGGTATATCTACATCTTCACAAGGTAATCTCGTCTGTCTGAACAGAGGAATATTGTTCTTGTTATCCACTTGATCCCATCTGATTGATCTAAAAAACCTTTGAGAATGAAGCTTCTCGACACCAACTTCCCCACAGCCAAGTCTTGCTTCAGGATTCACTTGTAGAAACTCTGATATGCAATTTTTACAATCTTCTGACAATGGTATCTCTGGAACAAATGAAAATTTCGCCTTCTTTATCAATTCTCTTCTATTTCTTGATTTGAATGGCCGTTGTCCACTTACTGTTTCGTAAAAGGTAACTCCTAATGCCCAAAAGTCTACGGGAAAAGAGTACTCTCCATTATTGAATACTTCTGGTGCCATATCTACTATTATTCAATTATTACAAGGCTCGGTTCCTAAATATTAAATCTAGCCTTACCCACAATTGACTTTACTGTTTTACCCGCATTTGTCCTAATCGCAAAATTGAAATCCGATAAATGTGCATGTCCTTTTTCATCAAACAAGATATTCTGCGTTAGCACAATCAACCTCCGGTTTTACATCCCGGTGTATTATCCCAATAGAGTGTAAATAGAGCAATGCCGAAGCAATTTCTGATATAATCGAAATGCACGCGTCCTACAATTAATCGAGGTTACTTCTCTGAAACAATGTGACTGTAAATGAGACCGTAAATCGCCTCCTCCTTTATAATCCATTACGAGATAGAAATATCTGTCATCCTGGAAAGAATACCGCAGTTTCACTATCAGCGGGTGATTTATATCCTCCAATATTTTCCTCTCGTGTATTATATGTAATGTTGATCCATCATAGAGCGTTTGCTGCTTGGATATATATTTTATTGCAAATTTCCTTCTGTCGGATTTCCGCTCTACCAAACAAACCAAAATTTAAAATCCCGTTACCTTTCCAAAGGATCCTTTCCCAACCAATTCTAGAATAGAAAATTTCCCGATATTGATTGGTTCGTAAATTGGAGTTGGTTTTGATATGCTGCACCCCATTAGAAATTTACTTTGCCAAAAGAATAATGAAATCAAAAACAATGACGTCTACTTGAAAACACCGATTAAAACTTGGTTGCATGGAAGGCAATTTAAACAAATTAAAGTTTTCAGTTTGGCAACTTTATTTTTTTTTATTTTATTTTTGAATGGGAAAGAGGTTTTCAAGAAAGAAGAAGGAGAGGGATCCAAAGACAGAGCAAAAGACAGAGTCAAAGGACTATGCCGAAGTGATATTACGCAATGCAGAGTTTGAGAAATATTACAAAGTAAAAGGGTTGGTAATGTAGGAACAGCATTTATTGAACGACGAGGAATACGAATCTTTCATTAGTACATTAAAGACACCTCTGCCAGTATCGTTTAGAATTACTGGTAGTCGAAACCATGCGGCTCAGTTGAAATCATTCATGAAAGAAAAGCTATTTCCACCATTATCCAACATTGAAATTGATGGTGCCAAACTGAACCCACCAACTTCACTGCCGTGGTAAATTGGGGTTTATTTAGGTATCCGGACGAATTGGGATGGGTTTTTGAATGTGGAAGAACTGCTTTAAGAAGATCCCCAGAGTGCGCAGAGTTCCATCAATTTTTAGTCTCGGAAACCACTGTTGTACATTTATTAAGTAATTTTAGGGTAATATCAGCAGACAAGAAGCCGTTAGTATGATTCCTGTGCTGTTGATGGATGTCAAACCAGGTCAACGTGTGCTGGATGTATTATTTATCTAATATCAGATGTGTGCAGCCCCAGGATCCAAAACGGCACAGCTTCTAGAAGGTGTAGTTGGTGATGGCCAAGATTTTCCTGATGGATTGGTTATCGCTAATGATTCAGATCAGAACCGTGCTTACATGTTAGTCAGACAAGCCAAACGTTTACAAACACCACTCTTAATTGTTACAAACCATGACGCTCAAAGTTTTCCAAAAATATTGCATCAACAGGTATTTATGTTTAATTCAAGGGTGACTTGGTGCAAGCAATTCAATTTGATCGAATTTTATGTGATGTTCCATGCAGCGGAGATGGTACAATGAGAAAAAATAAAACCATCTGGAAAACATGGAATTCTGGCAATGGCAACGGGCTACATCCGTAACATTATACTCATTTAGATTACAATTATCCATTTTAAACAGAGGGTGTGAATTATTGAAAGTTGGTGGCAGACTTGTGTATTCTACTTGCTCCTTTAATCCAATTGAAAATGAGGCTGTAGTATCAAATCTATTGTCTCAGGCGAAAGGAGCCTTCAAGTTGATTGATGTTTCCCATGAACTTCCAGGGCTAATAAGAAAGCCAGGTATCACCAGTTGGAAAGTAAAACTAATTTGATTATAGGTCAAGAGCAAAAATGGAGAGTATCATACTGAATACAAAGAAGGGACGAATTTGGTAGAAACCATGTTTGCTCCTAAAGACATTAACAGCTTTGGTATGGAAAAATGGTAACCTTTAACTAATATAGTTTGCGTATCTATCCCCAAGATCAAAATTCTGGTGGATTTTTTGTTGCAGTGTTGGAAAAAGTTGGTCCATACGGTGGGGTCGATAGATTCAATCTAAAGAAAGAAAATCATCAGCAATATCTGGAGTCAAAAGAAGCTTCTGCTAGTCCAACAAAAGAATTGCCTCAAAAAAGAAAAAGTGAATCGCTTGAGGAAACACCTCAAAAGAAGAGTGCTGTCGAAGATAAAGAGCCTCAGGTTGTTTCAAAGGAATCTCCATTTATTTTGCTCACTGATGAAAATCCTGTTATTCAGCAGTGTTGTGAATTTTATGGGTTGGACAAATCTTTCCCAAAGGATGTATTTTTGGTTAGAAATGAATCAGGACAAGATTTTAGAACAATTTATGTTGTATCCGAAAAGGCAAAAGAAGTTCTTCAAGCACCCAATGCCAATGCAATCAAATTTGTAAATACTGGTGTTAAAGTGTTTGCAAAAACTGGTGGGAAATCTACACCAGAGTTTCCTTTTAGGCTGTGTAATGAGGGTATACTTTCTATCGCATCGTTCTTGGATAAGGAAAGACAAGTGTCAGTACCTGTAGAAGATTTAGTGGTCATGATCAAGAACGAATATCCCAAATACAACCTGCTCACTGCTGAAACAGTTGAAAAGTTCAAAAAAATCAGTAAATTTAACTTGACATTAGAAAATGGCTCCTGCTTATTGAATTTTGATCCTACTACTAGCACACTCCATGATGGCAGCTTGAAAGGGACCATTACTCTTCCATGCTTCAAATCCCATGTGAGCGTTTCTTTGTTGTTGGACAAGCATGAAAGAAAGTCACTTTTGAACCGGTTGACTGGTGAAACCCTAACTGAGATTGTCCCGTTGGATAAAGGAAATAAATAAGTATTCTACGTGGCAATTGAACTTTTTCCAAAAAAATAAAAATGTCGATATTTGACTTGGCAAAATCAACAATTTCCAGAGCTATAGGATCCAATCAACCAAATCTATTGTTCAGTATTGGACAGCCGGTTCAGCAACAGGACCTCAATTCTATTTGGACTGTTCACAGCGGAACAAAGAAAGACGATAATCAACCAGTTACAGTGTTTATATTTGAAACAAGAAAATTCCCAAGCAAAGTGAATCTAGCCAAAAACGCTTTGAAGAGATACAAGACCATCAGGTACCCTGATTGCCTGAAGTTTATTGATGGTGCAGAAGTGATTGTTTTTTAAATTAGACTGAAAGCCAAGTTATTATTGGAACAGAGTTTGTAGAGCCTTTAAGTCAAAAGATGCAAGATATAGACCAGAATTTAGTCAGACTTGGGTTGTTCAAAATAGCTTCAACGTTGAAATTCTTGGCGGAGGACTGCGATTTAATTCATGGATTTGTTACACCAGAAAGCATATTTGTTACTAAATCTGGAGAGTGGAAATTGGGAGGATTTGATACCTTGTCATCTCTAAAGGAAGGTCCACCACTTATTCTTTCATCAGATATAATAAAAGGTGGGAGATTAGTTCCCCCTGAATTTGGAGACTCACTAAAAGATCCCTGGGATATCTTCAAGGAAATCCCTAATTATGCGTTTGATAGTTGGAGTTTCGGACATTTGATTTACGTTATATACAATGGCCCAATGACAACCTATTCTGATTTGACTTCCAGGGCAAAGATTCCTACTCCGCTATTCAGATATTACAAGGATCTGATTAGCAATTCACCAAATACCAGATCAAACTTTACAAAATTTCTCCAAGGAACCTCTCAGAAAGGAGGATACTTTGATAACGAGTTTGTGGCTTCAAGTCAGTTTTTGGAAAACTTTGCATTGAAAGAAAAGCATGAAAAGGAAGGTTACTTGATATCGATTGAAAATGAAGTCGAAAAGTTTCCAATTGAATTCAGCAAGTACAAAATCCTCCCTGAATTAATCAATTCCCTAGAGTTTGGCGGGGCTGGAGCTAAAGCATTGAAGCCTATCCTTACTATCGGGTCTAGACTAGAATTTAAAGAATTTGAACAACTATTACTTCCCACAATCGTCAAATTATTCAATTCAAACGATAGGCTGCTTCGATTAGCTCTGCTTGAAAAGATGCCGTTGTATGTAGAACATTTATCGTCACAAGTAGCTAATGATTCCATCTTTTCTAATTTGGTAAGATGTCTCTAATCTAGACTTCTGGTTTCGCAGATAATACCCCTATTATTAGAGAACAAACTTTAAAGGCAGTCACAATTTTGGCTCCTAAGTTGAATGCCAAAACCATAAACGATCCTCTACTGAGACATTTAGCTAAACTCCAAACTGATCCCGAACCTGGAATCAGAACAAATACAACAATCTGTTTGGTTAAACTGTGCAAATATTTTGATGAAAACGTACGTCATAATTTATTCTAGGTGAAAGGCAAAGTGCTGCTTCAAGCATTTTTGCGGAGTATTAAAGATCCATTCCCGCCAGCTCGAAAAGCTGGGCTAATGGGTCTTGTTGCGACAATGACTAGTTTCAACCCAACAGACATTGCCAAAAAACTTATGCCAAATGTATGCCCGCTTTTAGTAGATCCTGAAAAATCCATACGAGAACAAGCATTTGCTACGATTGACGGATTCCAAAAGCTATTACTTGATCACTCGTCAAAGATGCCAGATCGCCCAGAAGCACCACCTAGCCAAGAGACTAATCCAGCAGACTCTAAGGAAGGATGGGCAAGTTGGGCAATCTCTTCTGTAATATCAAAGACAGATGATTCCAAAAAAGAAACTAATTCCCCTGCACAACCAAAATCATCTCTAGATTCAAATCAATCCAGACCTTCTTCGGGTACTGCACCTAAACCAGCAATTCCAATCCAAGAAAAACCAAAACCATTCGTTCCAACAACGACATTCACACCCACATTCAACTCCAAACCACAAGTACCTGCAAATACAAATTCACTAAACAAGTTTGCACCACAAGTAGAAATCAAAAAATCTGTTGTTGAAAAGAATGACTGGCAAGATGATGGCTGGGGAGAAGACTGGGACGACGAACCACAGCCAAAAGAACAAAATGATTGGGGAAACAATGATTGGAATGATGATTGGGCAAGTGGACCTAAAAAAGTGATTGGAAAGGAGCAGAGAGATTTGGATAGACAAAGAAGGAAAGAGGCAAGAGGGCAGCGCAACAAATAAAAAAGTCTTTATTCAAAATCTTGATTTCCCATATTATCAAACAAGTAATTAGCTGCTAATTCTTCATTCTTGTCGCATGCCAAGTAAGCTTCTACTGCTACATTACGTTCAAAGCCAAGAGCGACTAGTCTATTTATAGCTGCATCTTCTTCAGGAGTAATTGTGATGAATTGTTGGCCTGGATTAGTAGAATGTACCTCCAGCTGCATCACCAGCTTCTGCCCCTTCAAATAGCAACTCCATAAATGCTTCTTGGTTTTGAGAAATCAACTGTATTAATATTATTTACTTGAGTAAGTTCTGGATTTGTTTGAGCAATTTGGTTTAGTATTTGAGGTAACAGCTGTGGCTGTGCTTGTACCATTTGTCTTAATTGTTGGAATTGTGGAGAGTTTCTCAAGAAATCTAAATTGTTTGGACCAGTTGGTGCAGCAGGTTGTTGTTGCTGTGTTTGTCTCGCTGCTTGTTCAAACAAATTGACATAACCAGTTGATTGATTTGTAGTTGGTTGTGCTGGAGTTGTAGGTTGTGCTGCAGGTTGAGCTGGAGTTTGTGCAGGTGCTTGAGCAGATTCAGGAATGCCCTTGGATTAAATTAAAGTACTGTAAATAGATATTCTGCAGCTCTATCTGGGTTGTTGAATGCAGCTCTTAGTGCAGCTACTACTTGATCCCTAGGGTATCCCATTTCCATCAGATTAGCAACTGAAGTTTCATAAGCTGCACCAGTAACCATAGCAGGATCACCAGCAACAGCCAGTGTGTCTGGTTGTGCAGGAGCAGGCTGAACTGGAGTTGATTGTGCTGGAGTTGGTTGAGCTGGAGTTGGCTGAACTGGAGTTGGTTGAGCAGGAGTAGGTTGAGCAGCAGGTACTGGTGCTGGTGCAGGTTTAGTCGCAGTAGCTTTTGGCTACATTAAACACAAATTACTTTGGTAACCATAACAACAATGAAATCCTTTTCTCCATATCCAATATCCGATACCACTTGTGTATCCACTAGAATCTTTCCCTTGAGAATAAGTTTTTGCTGTCCCGGTTCGTATCCTTTTGTATTCCCAATTAATGCTTTTAATTCCGCAATGGTTTCCGTTCCTTTGGTTTCAATTGAAAATGATCTGTATTAGTATTGGTTACTCTTGTTGGAGATTCTTGAATGAGATCTTCATTTTCTCTAAAAAAAGCAAGGGTAAAATTAGAGGATAAATGTAATGATCACCTGATGGTAGATAATTACTAACACACTGGAATATTTTATTGTTGCATATCAAACAAATAATTCGCTGCCATTTCTTCATTCTTATCACATGCCAAATAAGCTTCCAAAGCCAAATTACGATCAAACCCAAGGGCTACTAGCCTATTGATCGCCTCATCTTCTTCCGGAGTAATTGTGATATATTCTTGTTCAGTTGGTTCAGCTCCTTCATTAATCAATGCTAGAAACTGGTCCTGGTTTTGAGAAATTAGCTGAATCAATTCCGGATTAGTTTGCCCTAATTGTTCCAACATTGGTTGGAGTAAGGCAGGGTTTGATTGTACCATTTGTCGTAATTGTTGGAATTGTGGTGAGTTTCTCAGGAATTCCAAGTTGTTTGGTCCAGTTGGAAGTGTTGGTTGAGGGTTTTGGTGTTGTCTTGCTGCTTGTTCAAACAAATTGACATAACCAGTTGATTGATTTGTAGTTGGTTGTGCTGGAGTTGTAGGTTGAGCTGGAGTTTGTGCAGGTGCTTGAGCAGATTCAGGAATGCCCTTGGATTAAATTAAAGTACTGTAAATAGATATTCTGCAGCTCTATCTGGGTTGTTGAATGCAGCTCTTAGTGCAGCTACGACTTGATCCCTAGGATATCCCATTTCCATCAGATTGGTAACTGAAGTTTCATAAGCTGCACCAGTAACCATAGCAGGATCACCAGCAACAGCCAGTGTGTCTGGTTGTGCAGGAGCAGGCTGAACTGGAGTTGATTGTGCTGGAGTTGGTTGAGCTGGAGTTGGCTGAACTGGAGTTGGTTGAGCAGGAGTAGGTTGAGCAGCAGGTACTGGTGCTGGTGCAGGTTTAGTCGCAGTAGCTTTTGGCTACATTAAACACAAATTACTTTGGTAACCATAACAACAATGAAATCCTTTTCTCCATATCCAATATCCGA
>JADIIY010000103.1:0-37275 GCA_027604245.1 Boothiomyces sp. JEL0838 | reverse complement strand
AGAATGTGCTTGGGAATCTTCATGAGAATGTGCTTGGGAATCTTCATGAGAATGTACTTGGGAATCATTACCACCGCAAAAAGTAAGATCAACAGCCCTCACAATTTCCGATCCAATCGCCTGTCCTTTCCGATATTCGTGATACTTTTTTCTTTGCCATTCAATCACTACCGCTTGTGTAACCACAATTAAAAGAATTTGGCTTTTCAAGAAATTCAAATCAGAAAGAGAAAATAAAACTAGAATTCAATAGCAATTATATTTAAACCATTTCTGCAAATCTATCCCCAAATCTTTTGAGCGCACTGTACACTTTGATCTGCATTTCGTTCACAGGACAATCGTGGATATCGTTCCGCAACTCCCATTCATCAGCATCACACTCTACATTGTCATCATAATCAAAATATTCCATCATATACTGGACTTTTTTGAGTATCTCCTGGATATCCTTCTTTTTCCTTTTCGAAGCTTCTAAGTAAGATATTCAGTTACTTGCAGTGTCCTTCTTTTCTTCCTTTTCCTCTTCATTCTCTTTAAGCGACTCTTGCTTTTCAGGAGACTCTCGTTCTTTTTCCTCCTCTTTATCGCTGGTCCTTCTTCTCCTCTTCTTTTCTATGGTTGGCTCTTCTAGCATCGCATCAAAGTCAGAGATCCTTGAATTCATTGTATTCCTTCTTCCTCCTTCTCTTTTTTTGGTGACAAACAGGCTAGGTTAGTAACAGATACAGATAATATGGATGCCCTTCTGGTTTACATTCCTCACAATAATAATTTCTACATCAACAAATTGGTACTTTGGTAATTTCTTTCCCAAGTTAACACATTCGCAGTGTTGCCAAACAGAACAGGTTTCACACTGGATCATTGTCCCAATAGATTCTGATATAAGTTTGATATTACCGCTTGTGCCGCATACACAGCGAGTCACTTCATCATCGCTATCGTCTTTCCTCTTCATATCTCTGCAAGTTAAATTTTTTACTTTTGTTTTACTTTAGAAATGCGTGTGGCTTGGCTAGCAAATGTTTGAATAATTGAGAGCTGAACTTGAGCAAGAGATTTCGGATTAAGTGTGGCAGTACCGAGTAGCCAAGACGAAATACTTGAGCAATTTATCCGGTTGATTGAAGCAATATACATCACATCTGTTGCTATACATAACTACTACAGAACTGCTACAGAACTATTAGTTGCTATATGTCAGACAGTCAAATTCAACCTGCTATTGCTGTTCGCTATTATTCAAGGCGGTTCATTAGAGCAGTCCACCGGTTTCAAGATTTCCATGTTCATCAGGATCGAAAACGGCTCTGTAGTAGAACACAGGCTAGGCTTGAGTAAGCGTAATTCAAGCGGACCAGAAGACTAGTGATAATCTGGTAGCGGTTCGCAAAGTGGATTTCTAAAGTCTTGGCTGTAATTTCAAGACGGGAAAGCCGCTTATACTAAGAAGGTTAAAATGCCCACTTTGTCAACTACCTTTGAAAGCTATTGAACGGGATATTAATTGCGGCATTTCCCTTTTAGAAAATTCAAAAAAGTGCCCCGCACCAAATAAAAAGGTTTTCAAAAGGATTATTCTCGCCCTACAGCTGATTTATAATGAGAAATACTATCCTGAGAATCCCATACCAATCGCATTGCTGCAAGGCCAACTTTGAATAAACAACTCTTCGTATCAGGCTTATCCGTCGTCGCACAAGATTTTTACCACCTGACAAGGTCACTATAAATTGCGGCACCAACTTTTTCAAAAAAAACATGACCACTCCAAACAATTTACCAGTATCTACAAGCAATTACTTTGATATAACTACATATCAAGAAACCGCCACATTCTTGATCGACAAGCTTCCTTCTCATCTAAAGACAATCAAGCTTGGTGTCGTTTGTGGATCTGGATTGGGTGGATTAGTAGAATGCTTTGATGGCGAAACCGTTTCTTTTGATTACAAGGATATCCCTCACTTTCCTGTATCAACTGGTACCTTGTACTAATCTCAGTTCATGGCCATGCCGGAAAGTTTGTTTTTGGTATGATTGGAAACACTCCAACCGTATGTATGCTTGGAAGAATGCACTTGTATGAAGGACATCCTCCAATTAGAACCGCATTTCCTATCAGGATTATGCGTCAGTTGGGTGTGCAGAATTTGATTGTTACAAACGCAGGTACTCTTAGTTAATATTAGCTGGTGGATTGAACAAGGATTTCAAAGTTGGCGATTTCATGATCATTAAAGATCATGTTTCTTTTGCTGGAATGGCTGGTCAAAATGCGTTGATTGGTCATAATATCGAACAGTTAGGTCCAAGATTTCCACCTGTTTCTGATGCCTACGATTTCGACTTGAGAGTAATCGCAGCTCAAGTTGGATTTGATTTAGGGTTAGAATCAACTCTTCGTGAAGGTATTTACACTTTTGTTGGTAATTTTTATTTAATTTAGCTGGACCTAGTTTTGAGACCAGGGCAGAAGCAAGATTCCTTCGCGATGCTCTACATGGCGATTGCGTAGGAATGTCTACAGTGCCAGAAGTTATCGTTGCTAAACACTGTGGTTTAAAAGTCTTGGGGCTGTCTTTGATTACCAACAAAGTCTCTGTTGGATATGGAAGATCCGCTTTGGAACACGTTCGCAACAAGGGAGGTAGCAGCGCAATGGCAGACGATGAATTAAACCTCGCCAGTCATGAAGAGGTGTTGGAAACCAGCAAAGTTAGATCGATAGTGTTTACTGACTACGTAAGGAAAATCATAAAATCTCTTTAATATAATCCCCATCGTTACTAGTTGCCCTGCGAAACACCACCCATATATTACTCATCTAAGCGATTATATCTGAGCAGTAGAGTGTGATTCATACCGCAACAGACCTTTGCAGAAATCAGCACCACCCAAACACAGTGGTGGATCAGGACCCAAATATAAAAAGAAGAATTTCCTTCTAGCATAGCAGAACCTCAAAATTCCTAATTCTAATTGTAAATTTCTTTATTTAGATTTTCCATTGTATAAATTGACTTTTTCACCAACAATGAGTGATAAGACGACACTGCAGAAATTAGCTATGAACAGAGACAACACTGACAGATCTGAAGATATGATCGCCAGCAACATAGAGTCATTTGTACAGGGAGATGGTATTTGTTATTAATGAAGAAAAGGAGTCTAAGAATGTAAATACGGTGCTCACAGCAATTGCGAGCAAATCCAATTTTGATTATCCATCAAATGATTCACTAGTGGCATTAGCAGAAGATAAAGTAAATTACAAAGTGCAGATAAAGGAACACCAGCGAAAGACGTCGTTTTTGAAGGACTCTAAACAGCCTAGTCAGCAGCCAGTTTCTAAAGCTACAACCTTACCTATTAATAGACCTATGAGTACCTATAGCCACGCTAAGCCAGCCAGCCATCAAAAAATGGAGAGCACGGGCACTACAAATGATAATTCACAAAGTAACCTTCTGGACAAACAAGGGAATTCCTTAGATAAATCAACCAACATTATCGATAAGCAAGCGAAATCGCCTGTGTCTGCTCCTAGTACTCCAACAAAGCCAGCGTTAAGCCCAACTTCAGGAAAACCGGCAAGTCCCAATCCTCGGGATGACAAGGGCAAAAATAAATCGCAGGAATTGAAATCACTAGGTATATTGTATTTTAATTAGACACTTCTCATGCTTTGACAGCCCAAGAGCTAGAATACTGGGAAGAATCAAAAACCGCAGGTGTAGGACCAGGACTATCCTCACCTCTTCCTCCAACAGATGACAAGAGTAATTCTTTATTAACCCAAAGAAATCGCAGATACAGTAAACTACTATCACCAAGTAAAACTCTACTCTGTAAAGGTTTTACACTGTTGTGAACAGTTAAAGTCTGTACGACAGGATGGCAGGATAACCTTATTGCAAGAGTTTGTATCTCACTTCAGACTAGTTAGGGATTGCTTGCGAAAATTTATTGATTTAATGGTCGGATTTGCTAGTATCGCTGATTTGAAAAGAAACGGAGTCGACTTGTTGAAATATGAAATATTAATGACCACAGAATTTTTGTTGGGCAATGGATCGAGCCCAAATGCGATTGAATTTAAAAGATTGGTAAGCTACGTTTAATTCAGTTTGAGCAATTGAATACTAATATTGATACTGTGATGCGAAAATATCAACCAGCCAGCAAAGTAAATCTTTCTTAACATGTAGACTATGGTAAAGCAATGTGCAGGGTTCAAAGAAGAATCATGTTACGATGGTCCATTCTTTATCGCCGATGAAGTTTCTTATGTGGACATGCAATTGGAACATATGCCTGATGTGCATTATTACAGAAGACACTTTGTTAATCAAGGTAATTCATGGGTAATCCAGAACACTCTACTTTTGTTGGGCATCTTGAAAAATATGGGCCTGTCATCATTTCGCTAAAGAAGGAAGACCCAATCGACAAATCGTTCGAAAATAAGGATGGCTCATATAGAGTTATCTTCAGATCCAAGGACCATCCTGACAGAAGAGAACTATTACCAGGCTCTCATATCAAAAAGTCGTTTTTGGGTCGCAAACACTCTACCAAGCAAGTGTTACAATTATTGCACAAGGATATAAATTTATCTAAATTGAAGCAAGTAGAAAAAGATCACAATATTGAAAACAAGATTTTGAAGCTAGATGAGCTTAAAGTACATTATTTTTAATTCTAGTATCGTGACAAATACAAATTTGGCGTGCTCTTGGTGAAGCCTGGCCAAACTACAGACAACGAATACTTTAGCAATGGTAATCGACAAATAACTGTAGTATCTGGAAGTCCTGCTTATGAGAAATTCCTGACTTGTCTGGGGGATAAAGTAGAGTTATTGAATTTCAAAGGGTTTGCCGGTGGTTTAGATACTACCCACGGGAGAACTGGCAAGTACTCTATCTACAACGTTTGGAAAGACTACGAAATTATGTATCACTGCTCTACTTATTTGCCTTATAGCGACGAAGACCCTCAGCAAATTGAAAGAAAGAGACATTTAGGAAATGGTACTTTTTTCTTATGTAGATATTATTAATATTGTATATTTAGATGGGGATGTTCAATTCGATCCAAAAAGTATAAAAACACAATTTACACACATATATATATTAGTTAAGCACGAAATCGTAGTAGTTAATGGCCAAAGTATTGACGGTTACAGAGTAGCAATGACAAGCAGCGTTGACGTCCCAAAGTTCGGTCCTCCTCTTCCAAACCCACCAGTTTTCGATTCATATATTCGTCTAAATCAATTCCTTATGGCTAAATGTAACCATTTTCTAATCTAGTAATTAATGGAGAAAACGCTGCTTTGAAAGCTCCAAAGTTCTCCAAACCAAATGAACGCGCACATCATGCAATGTTTGATGATATTGTTGAAGAGTTTTTGCAGCCAGCTAGGGTTCCAAGCAGCAAATCTGATCGCAAAAAAGTTGCCAAATCAATGATTCTTTCCCCATCAGACAAGGAAACGCCAATGCAGATGCACAAGATATTTACACAAGGATTGAAGCAACGCCAATCTTTCCATGGAAGTGCTCCAGAAGTCAATACGCCAATTACTGCTCACTCTCCATTTAATGTGCAAAATTATCCACCACCTCCAGGGCCATTACAAAAACCAAGATCGGACACTCCATCCAAAGATTCGTTAAATTCGCTAACAAAGCAAGAGCAAGTAATGGAGACTATGGCTGATAGCAGCCCATTAGACTTGAGAAGCTCTCACTCTAAATCAGAACCTATGCTGACAAAAGGAAAATAGTTTAAATAAATACAAGTTTTAGAAAAGGATTTATTTAGTCATGCCATTCTGCTCCAGTTGTTAGAGCAATAAAGGCATACATGTCAGCTTTCTTTTCGAGAACCATAGAAATTGGCTGGCCAGCGCCGTGTCCAGCTTTGATTTCTAAATTAATAAAAGTTACCAATGCGTCCCAAAACAATTTTACCGTTCTTGTGTTGCATTTCGGCAATTAGCTTCAAAGAATGTAAAGGAACAACCCTATCGTCATGGTCTCCAGTCAAAATCATGATTGGTGGGTTCTTGCCTGTTACATTGTGCAGTGGTGAGAAATTCTTCACTACTTCAAAATCTTCTTTGACGTCTGGGTCACCATAGTCGGATTTCCAGGCATACCCGATGGTGAATTTGTGGAATCTGTACAAGTCCATCACACCTACTTCAGCAACTGCACATCCAAACAGTTCAGGGGCTTGGTTTACGCAGGCACCGATAAGTAACCCGCCGTTACTTCCACCATTAATAGTAATAAGATTGTGAGAAGTGTATTTTTCTTTTACCAAGTATTTAGCAGCATACTGGAAATCGTCAAATACATTCTGCTTGTTCTTTAATCTTCCTTGGTTGTGCCAGCCTAAACCAAACTCACCACCACCTCGCAAATTAGCAATGCAGTAAATTCCATCAAAGTGTTGTACGAATGAAAGAATAGTTGTAGAAAATGAGGGTAAAATAGGAACTCCAAACCCACCATACCCATACAAGACTGCTGGATTTGCAGAGTTTAGTTCAATATCTTTCTTGTGGATAATGTACATTGGGATCAATGTACCATCTTTTGAAGGATAAAAGACTTGAGTGGTTGTTAAATTATTTAAATCAAACTTGACCTTTTGCTGAATGATGGAGTGTGAAGTGTTGAAATCGTATTTGAAAATTTCTCCAGGAATCGTGAATGAAGAAATTTTGTAAAAGAAGTAGTCATCCTTTTCCTTTCCGTCTAGTTCAACGACCATCGCTCCAGTTGGTAATTCGATATTCTTGATAAATTGCCCATTAAGGTCATAGATTTCCATGACGTGCTGGACATTTTCCAATCTGACAGTGACAAACAAATTATTGACTGGCAAAACACTTTCTAAAACGCTAGTCTTTTCTGGAATAATAGTCTTGAATCCTTCTTCAGGTTTCAAGATGTCATAACTGGTGATTTGATTGTTTGGAGCGTTATGAGTACCATGGAAATAGAAAATGTTGTCTCTGTTGCAAATCAGTCTATACTGGAATTCAAATTTGCTAAATTAATATAAACTTACTCTACGATTGGAATGAATTTCAATTCGCCAGTTGGGTTTGCACTTGGTTAACGAAAAAACTCACATGTAATTGTTAAACTCTTCAATGGTTGTATAATAAACAACATTTTGTGGCTCAGCTAATATTAATAACATTTACTTCCTGGTGCATCTTCTACGAGAATGTATTTTCCATCTTCAGTTTGGTGGCCACTAGAGAAATTCGTGTTGATTGGAGATTGGTAGACTTTGATATCATCATCTTGCTTTTGGTTCAATTTATGGTAGTAAACTGCTGATCCCAAGTTAATATCTGTTTCAGTTCCAGCTTTAGTCTTGTCAACAGCTGGCTTTGGATATTTAATGTAAAGGAAACCGCTTTCATCCTTTAACCAATTAACAGATGTGAATTTCGCCCTAGTATTAGTAAAATATACCATTCCAGAGGCTCTCCAATTTTGGTTTTGGTTTCAGTGTCCATTACATGAATAGATACCCAATCTGATCCAGATTCAGAAATGGTGTAACCAAAATACTTGCCAGATTCAGAGAAGGAATAGGCAGACATTGATACAGTTCCGTCTTCAGAGAGAGTATTTGGATCAAAGAAAATATCACCCTTTTCACCCATAACGAGAGTGCGGTATAATACTTGTTGTCCTTGCAAACCGGCATTGTAAAAGTAGTAATAATAGTTTCCATGCTTTTGATAACCAGAAAACTTTTCAAAATCTGCAGTTTCCTTTAATTTAGCAGCAATCTTTGCCACTGGGTAGTTTGACAAGTATTTGCGAGTAAGTGCAGCTTGTTCACGCACAAACTTTTCAGTTTCTGGAGAATCTGGATCTTCCAGCCATCGGTATGGATCAGCGACTTTATATCCATGTAAATCTTCAACTAAATCTTGACGTCTTGCCTCAGGATATTGGAGTGGATACCTTGCCTTTGCAGAAATTAATGGCTTCAAGATTTTGAAAATAACCGCATCATTAATATCAAGAGTTTCTCCAACAGCAACATGTAAATCGGACAGTGGAATGTTTACTGTGTTGAAGCGAACCAATTTCTTTTCATCAATCTGAAGATTTTCCAACTTTGGCTCTTCTTCAGTTGAAACGGTTAATTCGCCATTAGAGAGTGCCGCATATCCATTTTGAATATAGACAGATACTCCAACGTCTACGTTTTCTTGGTCAAAGTAAGGCATGAATCCAAATGTGCCAAAGTACACCAACTTGTCACTGACAAAGTTCCTTTGGATTCCTTGTCCGTAATCGCCTTGGTACTTCAAGTGAAGAATGTAATTAGAGACTGGGATTTCCTTTTCAAATTCAATTTTAGCTATTCCATCAGTGTTGGTAATTGAAACAGCATCCTGAAAATCCCTGTTGGTCACAGGATCTTTGTGCCAGTTGATGGACTGGAATGAAACCACTGAGCAGTCAAAAATAGCCAAGTGGTTTGCGTTCAAGTTGATTGACTTTGTTGGCTTTGATAACGAGAAGCTTGTTAGGAAATATTTACCTGATGGACACTTGGCCGGCAAATTTAGATTTCCCAAATCCTAGAGTGAGCTGATATTTTGTCGCTTTAATCATTTTATTCATTTGTGAAATTAAAATGAACTTTTAAAGGGGAAAAACCACCATGTGATTACCTGGCCGCATCTTTGATTAGATTACTTGGTCACAGAAAATTACTGGTAAATAGTACAGTGATATTGGCGAAATATTTATTCTATTCTAGATTCACGTGATTACAGTTGATATTCAAATACGACTCACTGGTCTACGTGTTTTTGGACCACAGAATGCGCAATAGAATAATCGCGATACCAACGGCTTTCATTGCCTGCCAGATATGCCTCTATAATAAAGCAATCGCTTCATGATGCTGATTTTTCTACACTGGAGAACCTACTCGAAAACGATTCCCGTCAAACTTTCTAATTGAACTGCTAAAAATTATCGCATCTCAATCAATAAAGGATACTCTGTATATCCAGCCTGTTTTTTATTACCAACATGTGCATGTTGTCCTTTTACTTTTTTTTAACTTTCTCAAATGAACATTAAAATCCCACCAAGCCCAGTTTTAAACACCCCATCCGCAATAGCTCTGCTATCTCCCATCGAGAATTCAGATTCGCCAACTGCCATATTTGAGCAGAAACCTCGTGAAGAAATAACGATTTCGCAAGACTTGAAGCAACGAATATCATCCGTTTTGGCAACTGAAACCCAGGATTTTCAAGTTATTGCAACCCTAAACGAATTATTTCCAAACGAGGAATCGCTGGAGATGGCGGATGAAATATTGCAAAAAACCAGGAGTAGTATAAACAGACTGGATTCAGCTCTTCACACTCTAATACAACAGCATTCAAAGGAAAAAAACACAAAAATAATTAACCAAATCCAAGCAGATATCAATGTACTTGATGATTAAATTAGCAACTAGTCAAGCGCACAGAGGAAATCAAAAAGAAATCCAGAGTGTGCGAGAGTGTAATCGTGGAAATTACGCGTGATATCAAAGCACTAGATGAAACGAAAAAGAACCTTGGAGTATCAACAAGGATATTGAAAAAGATTTATTATTCGGTCAATGCTTTGGAGCAGCTCAAGCAATTTGCATCTAGAAAACAGTATGATCGCGTTGCTGAATTGATGGCGGTACTAAATATATAATATAGGCGACAATCAAATTGATGGAGCCGCTGAAATCAATGAAGGATGTTGCGCAAGTTGTGGCACTTTGCGAAAGATCCTCATCGTTTCAACTAGAAACAAAAAAGACGATATTTACAGAGTTTGAACAGGTATTCTCATCTGGCCTATTTTCAAATTCAGCACCGCTACTATTAGATTCATGCCTAGTGCTTGAAACTCTGGAAACGGATGCAAAGTATGTAATGTTAATAGTAGAGGTGAATTGATCAAATGGTACAGTGACTTGCAATTGACAGATTATCGAAACTTGTTTAAAAAGAATCCTGAATTGGCTGGGCTGGCGGATGTATCAAGGAGATACTCTTGGCTAAAGAGATTCTTGAAAACCTTTGATGAACAACACGCAATTCTTTTCCCAGAACATTGGAAAGTAGATAATGCTGTAACATTACAATTTTGCTTGGAAACAAGAAAAGACTTTTCGGATATAATGACAAAGGCTGAGCATGACAATACATTTGATACAGTTGCCATGCTGCAAGCACTCCACACTTCATCCGATTTTGAGGGGAAGCTAGATCTCCGATTCAACAAGAACCATGAAGCATCGAAATATTCAAAGATAATCACCAGGTCTTTCGATTCGTTCCTGTGGCATTACATTGACATGGAAGATCACAATTTAGCTGAAAAGTTTGAACCTTTAAAACAGTCTTTGGGTGAAATCGAAGAAGGAATCTACTCTTCCAGCGTTGATTTGTTTTTATTCTACAGACAAACATTTGGCAATTGTGCAAAGTTATCCATCAAGAAACCATTCTTTGATTTATGCAAAATGTATCAAAAATGGTTAAACAAATACAAAGAAAGTCTATGTTCGAAATTACCAAAAGACGAGCGTAGAGTATTAACAGAAGATGAGTTGGTAAAACTTTGCGCTATTATTAATACATCAGACTATTGTACTTCCACCACTGGTCAAGTAACTTTTTTTAATGTTAGCTTGAAGAGAAATTGACTGAAACGATTGATGCAGACTATAAAACACTGGTGAGCTTTTCATCAGAGATTGAAGGCTTCACAACGTAATTCATATTTAATGTAGTACTACGGCAACCGCCTTGTTGTCTCTTGTAAAATCTGTCGAAAATTATTTTGGAAATGCCTTGAATATCATGTCAAAAAAGAATTGGTCGGCTCTATCATCCGTCGGTGATCAATCTGAGCACGTTACTCAAATTGCTCAGGTACTGTCTCAGTATGTGCCAATTATACGAAGGTCTTTAGCAAACCAAAAACATTTCCGTTCATTCTGCGACAAATTTGTTGAAACGTTTTTAAATACCATTCAAACCACAATATTAACACGGTGTCGGCCAATGTCGGAAGTAGGTGCAGAACAAATGCTTTTGGACACACATTCAATCAACAACATTCTTGTAGCAATGACCATGCTTGGAATGGAAGAAAAGGCGCCTCCACCAGCATCATTCACAAAAATTCTTGGCCGTGGAATAACAAGAATAGATAACCTGCTCAAAGTAACTTTACGCCCAATTGATCCTCCTGAAGCTATCGTAGAAACGTACTTTTTACTGTTCACTGATCCTAATGTAAACGAACTACAAAAGATTCTAGAACTCAAGGTATATAGTGTTAATTTCAGGGGCTGAAGCGAACAGACATGAATATTATCTTGGATCTGTTTGTTCAAAAAGCACCTCCTAGTGCTAAAATCAAACTCGAGCCTGAACAGTCAACTAAATTCAGGTTGAATTTTAGTAATTTTATCAATAAATAACTGTCACTGGAAAATCTATGTTTATTTAGAATGGAGGTGTAATTTCGGTTGAAGGTGGTGGATAGTTTGTAGTTTGAGGTGGGTAATTCGTGTTTGGTGGTGGATATGTACCATCAGGGTAGTCTCCAGAACTAAATGTCGCAATTGTGGTAGGATATCCAGCAGAAGTCTCGTAAGCTGTCGACACTCTTGGTTGATCATACGTTATATTAGATGGTTGGTAGCCAAGAGGTTGCTGATATGCATTTGGCTGCTGGTAACTGTTTTGTGGATAACTGTCATAAGAAGCAGAAGGTAAATCAACTGGTCCCGCAAACGAAGGCTGCACTTCATTCTTTTTTTTAAAGAATGGTAAAGTGGTTTTCCTTCTTGGAATGGTATTTGCTGGGTCAAGAGACAACTTTGCATTGAATTTCCTATCGTCCCTTCTTTTGTATAGGTAGGTGCCAACAATAATTGCAATAATAACTAGGACAAAGCCTCCACCAATGGCTGATGCTATAATGGTGGTATTTGGAGAGCTGCTATTGTCAGCACTTGAAGTTGGTGTAGCTGTCGCATAGGTTGTTGTGGCAGGTGTGCTACTTTGGGATAGAGTCGCAGTTACTGTAGTTGTTGGTGCTAATGTAGTCGTAGCTTGAACAGTTGTAGGAGCGGCAGTTGTAGCTTGTGTCGTTGGAGCTGCAGTTGGTCCATTGGCTGCAGACGTAGCTGGTGGACATCCGACTTTAATGATATCGTTGCAAGTGAGGGAAGCTTGGGCTCCAATAATTAGAAGGGCTAAATTGATTTTCATTTCAAAAATTCTGTTCTTGTCTCACTCCTTTTAAACCATTGGAATGTGCCGAGTGGATTAAAGGGACCAGCCACACGTTCAAATTCTTTTAGTTGCGTATTAAAGAGTGAAGCCAATGCTCAGATATGCATGACTGACCACCCAGAATTTTCCGTCACAGATCAATCTGGTGAACAGCCATCTCAAAGTCCAACTTTCCCTCAACCATTTGCGGTAAGCGAGACTTTGTACCAGACACGGAAAACACGAAAGAAAAAACCGATTTGGAACTCTATTCTTTATTTCTAAAGTAAAGTAGGAGGAACGAAACCGTTATCTGGGTTCTTTGGTAATAACTCAGGAACTTTGTAAACCTTTTTGGATGTGTCAACAGGCTCCCAAGGCTTGTCTGGTCTATAAGTTACTCCAACCTGGCTCTTGTATTCGTTAACAACTGTGCTGTTGTAATCATTCTGATATCCAACATCGCTCAGAGTTTTTCTATTAACGGTTGAATCTTGAATTTCGTTGTAATTCTTGTAATTATTAGTGTACGGGAGATTTGTGCTGATGGTATTGTAACCTTGAGGCTTAGTTGGTTGTGGATATATAGTATCACTTGTGGGATTAAATTGCGGGATATCTACTTTTGCTGGATACTCATAAGCTGCTGGTGGGGTAGGAGGCTTGAAAGCATTTGGTGGAGGTACGAATGACGGATTGGAATAGCTTGGGCTAAGTTGCGGTTGGGTGGTGGTAGCCAATTGTCCATAACTGCTGTACTTGTCACGATCCATTGGAGTAGCAGCACTGCCAGCATTCATATCATTGTTTTTTGGTTGCCAGTGAGTTATTCTCCTCTTCATTTTGTGATAGGAATCTTCTCTTACCATGTTCTCTTCATTTTCTGGAAGATAGAATGATAGCAATAAGCCTCCGAATAACAAGACGAATATTCCTACTCCAATGATGGGGCCAACTGTCGCAAAATCAACCATAATTTTCAATTGCACACAAGTACGCTCCTTTTAAGCGCCTCTGACCATCAAAGCCTCATCGCCCACCACAAAAACTTTTGGTCAAACTTCAAAGCAAACGTAGGGCTTTTACCCATTTTATCGCCCTTTCAAGCAGCGGCACGCAAATCAAATATAATTACTTGCACTAAACGCAGCATTAAGAAATTGAGGGCGTGCCTCGGAACTAGTCTTTGTGACTCTTCGGCACTTTTTCACACGTTTTTCAAAAAAATTATATTATAATAGCACTATTGGATCAGTATCCGACTCTTGATTATCTTGCGAATCTTTGATAATTTCAAAGTCTTCATTTTCCGAGTTTGATAAATCTTTCGCGGCAAGTTTACCGTCATATTTCGATTTTTCAATCGAGTCCAAGGAAACTTTGTCATACTGAGGTTGATTTTGATCTAGTTTTGCGTCTGTAAGCATCGCATCAGGGGTTTTTTCATCATTTGGATTTGCCACATCTTGAATATCTGAAAATCGTTCAAATCTGGATTCCTTTTCAAATAATTCAAACCCAGCTTCTTTTTCTTGATCCACGGTGGTACTTGGTTCAGCGCGGTCTCTAAGCAAATCTTGTTCGATATCAAATCTAGGATTTTGGTCTTGTTCTGGGTCACTTGCAGGTTCCAAATCAGAAAGATCATCTGGGGCAGGTTTATCTTGGGCAATATCAATTGCAGATTCCAGTTTAAAATCATCAACCATAGCCGGCAAGGATGGTTCTGCGTTTTCATAATTAACATCCATTACTCCAACAGCAGATTCTCGAGTTTGCTTTTCCAGTTGTTCAAATGTAAGGGCTCCTTTTCCTTGTCCGTGGGATCTGCTGTAATCACTTCCAACATTGCTAATTGCCCGTATTGAGTGATCAAGATCCCCACTAAAGATATCAGATTCCATATGAGATTGATCCCTTGGTGTATTGTAAACTTCTGGTTGGTGATATACCCCACTGTGAATTTTATCAATCATATGGGCTGTGTGATACGATGTAGTGAAACTAGGTGATCTAATTGGGTGAATATCTACAATTGGAACAGAGTTATATTGCATATTATCCAAAGAAGGGTATTGGCTGTACCGATCTGTACCTGCAATAGATGATCTAGTTACAGAATAAGCGTCAACGGGTATTTGTGGTTCAATAAAGTCGGCATAGGTATGTGTCCCATAATTTGGAATAATATGCTCTGAATAGTTGCTAGAGTTCCTGAACGAGTCCGTGTAATAATCCGACTGAGATTGCCTTTGAGTGTGCAAGTAATAGCCCTGTACGTGCTCATGGTGTGGTTGAATGTATGGGCTATGTGGTTGGGGTTGAATAGGAGGGTAGTAGGCACCAGCAGAATAGTGGCTGACTGTTGTATGTGATAATGCAGGTGAATGGAATGAGGTTGAAGGACCACTGTTTGTTGCTCCGTCGTAATCAACCATCTCCATATTAACTACCGGGGGTTCCTCTTTTGGGACAACCCTGCCTTTCCGTAGAAACGACAGGGTGCCTTCCTTTTTCCGCTGTATAGTCATTGGTTGAAGAGACAGCTTTGCATTGTATCTGGCTTTCTTTTTGTTACAACTATACAAACAGCAACCGATGAGAATCATAATTCCCAACACTGCACCTCCGACAATGTAGTAAATATTGTATTTTGGGTTCAGCGTGAATGATCTTTGTTCTAATCTGTTCATGGAATATCCTGGGCTTTCAGTTTTTTACTTTTGAAAGTGCTTTTTTTACAAAGTTGGGACCCGACTTTGGTGGTTGTCCATAGTTGACTCTCAACTAACTTGCAACCATGGTGGTTTAATATTACTATCAAAATCGAAGGATATCCGCTAATGATGTGTATTGAGAAATATCCTAATAGCCCAATTATTTTTCATACACTATTTCTCCAGTGGCAGGTCTTTATCTTTTCAAAGTGCTCTTTCTGGTGATTGATAGCATAGTGCGTAGTGCTAAGATCACCAAGACTTTGCAAATGATGGGTAAAAATCACGTCAACAGTGGAAATCGTGAAGATACTCTGTCATAATTCCTGGATAAGCAAGTGATTGCTCAGCAGAGAGAACCTTAATGAAAAAGAATTGGCTGGTAAAAGGTCCCTCATAACTTTGCTGGGGTTCTTGTTCCTAGATATCTTTTGATTCTGCTTTGCGTCACTGTGAATAATCACAAGCATAATCCAAACCAAAGCATACTCAAGCACCATGCACTTTGTTTAGCAAATTTTTAATTACCCAATAGCCCAATTATCATTTCAAACAACACAACTATTTTCATCAATAACAAAGAAACGCGATCTAGCCGCCTACTTTGATCTCTGGTACACTGATCTAGGATGGTACTTTACTCAGCCATCGGTATGGTATGGATATAGAGTTGGGTGATAATTTCGACCTGAAACAGGAAACGATCTTTTTTTGACTACATTTTTTCAGTGCCACAATTTTTGTAAAATTATGGCAAATAATGACTGCACCAGCTGGATGCAAACGATTTACCCAAGCTTGTCAGGAACACCGGCCAGTAGTAGCGGTACGTATTGCTGTGGAATCAATGGAGTTTCATGCTCTGATAATGGGTTAAGTATACTGCAAATTAACCTTTCAAACAAAAATTTAACTGGTCGCTTGCCTCCTGAAATAGCATCACTCACTCATTTAACCGTCCTGTAATGTCAGCTCTAACTTAGAAATTTGTCATATAATCAGCTCACTGGGGTTTTACCGTCGAATATACAGCAAATGATTGCCCTTCAATCGCTGTATTTGCAAAACAATTCAATTAGTGGAACCATTCCGAATTCAATTGGAAGCTGTACAAACTTGACTGCAATAGATTTCAGCAATAACAAGCTGACTGGAGGGTACCCAAAAGAAATTTCTAATTTAAAATCACTCTCAGTTCTGTACTTTATATCTGATTTAGAAACCTATTTGGAAATTATTTAAGCGGCACTATTCCTATTGAAATTCAAGGAATGCCAAATTTTGGAAATTTCAATATTACAACTCAATCTAATCAACAAACAATCAACAATTCATCGTCCAACAATAGCTCGCTTTTGAATGGGATTATCATTGGGATAGCACTGGTAATTGTGCTCACGTGTATCCTATTTTTGTACTGGCTTCTTGTAATTAGAAGAAAGAGATTGGCTCATGAACAAGGAATGCGAACAGTAAACACTGATTTGGATAATAGATCCAATTCAAAGCGCGAACCATCAATTTATGTATTTCCTGAAAATAGAGAAGTCTATAGTTCGCAGGCTACCTTTTCAGATCTGCCAACCTCTCCAAATGCTTTTGCTCCTCTCCTGCCAGTTACAAATGATACAAACTATCTGAATAGCCCTGTCTATAAACCTGGGTTTGCCCCACACCAATCAAGTTACTATAACTACGAAATGGACTACCTTCAGCACACTTACCCTCAGCAGCTTATTGGCCCATCTAAAGAAACCTTTTCACCCAGAAATATTTACAATCAGAGCCAACCAAATCTAAACGTTTATCAATCAATGGTCCAAGTGCTACCAGAGCAAAATGTATGTGCATCACCAATGGTTGATGTAGATGTCATGCCACCAAAGCTTGATGTTGAAAATGAAAGTGAATTACCCCATTTGAAAGAAAAAGTAAAGAAATATGTAGAGTCCCTGACAATTAAAGGGAATATGAAAGCAGTGTTTGAAAAATATGGGGAAGATGGTGTCACAATTTCATCTGGTATGCAATCCCATCCAGCACACCCTGAAAATAGTACAGATAACAAATCAGAAGTGTCCAGTGCAGATGGACGTGCAAAAAGCACATCATTGGAAGCTCTTTCGAATGCGCTAAAGATGCCATCAAAAAGATTGGAAGAGTCACTTTTGAAATCCCCCGTAGTTTCACAGGTATCCATGCCGAATTCCCCATTTGTTGATCCTAATTTGCCTTCAAACCCAGAGATTACTCCAGCGATTACTCCAGCGATTACTCCAGCGATTACTCCAGCGATTACTCCAGCGATTAGCTCTCCACAAGCGAAATTGGATACAATTTACGAAGAGCCTCGCCATGTTCTGCCTGATATTGAAGGAATGCTTTTTGAAAGATCGGATTCCGTGGATTCAAGAAGCGTAAACACGCCCAACTCGGTTTCGGCTTCAAATTTATCCAGATGGTCCAACATTGAAGTGCCGTTCATAATGAAAAAGCGATTTGAAGACAATTTTATCCCTGATATATGGCAAAACGGAATTCCAAACAAAATAATCTTCTTTGCACATGGTGAAAACGCAGTTCAGATATTCGCTTCTTTTGTGCAGTTCTTGGTGTTCAAATCAAACATTATCAGAAGGGTAATTGCAAACTAATTGTAGGCCGTCTTTCAATTCACTCCAACAAAGGATGATGAAATTGCAATTAATATTGGTGACGAACTGGAAATAGAACGTCATCTATTCAACGGTTTTTGCTTTGGAAACAACATTACTACTGCTGCAGAAGGTCTATTCCCTGCAAAATGCATTGAACCTCCATTTTCACCAGTGCTTGAATTAGTTCATGTTAACACAATCAATTCAACTCCAATTGAAACACCTCAAAAAGTTTTATACGCTAGTCAAACTTTTCCGAATCTGGTTCATATCCAACACCTTAGAAGCAATGTAAACGCAATCAATGAGAAACTGCAGCAAGTTATTGGCGATACTGGGAACAAGATAAAGATTATATTATGTGGGGATTCGCAGGTCTGTCATTATCTGGAAACAAATTTATTGATTGGAGATCCAAAATTAGATCTATCAGTTATTTCAGAGGATTATGACATTAAAAGTGGGAAATATCCAACATTCCTGACATGTTAATGAATTAAAATATTTTTAAACTATATTAAGGTATTAATAGAGGCGGTTGCTCTTCAATTATTTCGTTTTCCATCTTTCCCGGAGGTTCCAAGTTGCTTTGTTGTATTATAACTGGTGGCTGCGCATTTATCGTTTCCTGCACTGATTCAGGCTGTTGTTGGGCCTGTCTAACAATTACTGGTGGTTGAGCATTAATTATTGGTGAATCTGAAGGCTGGAGAGGTACAATTGCGGGTACAGGGGTGAAAATTGGAGGCATCTGAGGATCTTCCAGTGGCAAATTGCCCTTCAATTCATAAATTACAGGCAATTCGGCTTGTGGTGATCGGTCTAGTGTGTTAAAACTGTTTGAATATTTTTGGTTGTTTGGCGAAATTTGTGTGTGATGAGTGGACAATACAGACTGTCTATGGTCCAATACAGCAGTATTCACTGTATCACTGCGGTTCATTACGTATTGGTTCAAAGTATCGTTACTTGGCGCTGCATACTGACCTTCAAAGTGTTGCATCTGATTTAAAGGAATTTGCTGTGTCATTTGAGGCGGAGACAGGGCATTCTGCTTATAGTAAGAAGTATCATAGGATGGATTGCCATATACAGTGTTTGAATATCGATTTGGAGCAGGATTAAAATCCTGGTATGGATTGGCTATAATCGATTCTCTTTGGTAAACAGAATTTAATGGTTGTTGACTTGGGGTCGTCTGTAGTGTTGGTAAATTTGGAGGCGATGCCTGAGACTGTTGGTTAGAATTAGAGAGCATGTTGCGCTTTTGTTTTCTCTTTGTTATATACACATAGAATGCAACCACTGCAGCTGCGACGATTACCACTACAATACCAATGGTGATATATACCCCATTATGTGGCAAAGTATACGTGCCTGGCGCCGTTTGATTTCCAAGCCTATTGTTAAGATTTGGATTACTTGAAATTGTTGTAATTCTGCATGTTCTTTACTTGATTTGGAACAGTTAAATCAAAATGATTACCGCTAAGATCCAAGTACACTAACTGCGTCAGTTTTGATAATTCCTGAGGAATAGGTCCTTGAAGGTTGTTATCATCTAGGTACAATTCAGTCAACTGATTCAGTTGTCCAATAGCAGGAGCTAATTGGCCTCCAATTCCGGTATTACTTAGCGATAGATATTGGAGTTTTGTCAGTGATCCAATAATAGGGAACAGCGTCCCCTGCGAAAAATCGTTATTGTCCGCCTCAAAATATGTCAACTGGATCAAATTTCCCAAAGACGACGGTAGCGGGCCAGTGAACGAATTTCCTGATAACGATCTACATGAGTATATAATTACAAGGCAGTGAGTTGGTTTAAATTACCAATATCGCTAGGTAGTGATCCTGATAGTGCATTGCTTCCCAAGTCCAAGATTTCCAATTGAGGGAGATTGTACAGCCATGTAGGGAACCTTCCATTCAAACTCGTTCGAAACAGATATCTGATATCAATTTCAACTTACAGCTCTTGTAAATATTGCAATCCTGATATGGAATTCAGTGGCCCGCTTTGTAGCTGTATATTGTCAGAGATATTAAACACTCGAAGATTTTTCAACTGACCTAACTGTGATGGAATTGTTCCTTTGAGGCTGGAGGAATTCAAATAACTGGGTTAGCAAAACATACATTTCAACAATATTTTGATTCTTGCAGATGACTTGTATATTGTCACAGCATTTCGGTGCTTGCAATAGCCTGGCGGTACCTATGAGTGCCGGTGCTATTGTATTCGTGTATAATTGGCAGTCTGGCGAAGACATTTTGGGTTTTCAAAGTGTGGAATTGTGCAAAAAATAGCAAAAGTCACATGACTACAAACAAGCTTGTCCATGATCAATTGGAAAGAAATCACTCGGGCTGCCGCTCAACATTATCTTGTCTGCAACTGGTAGAAGCAGTAGATTGATGAATTTGATGTCTTTCTTTTAACCTTGGAGCTTGTCAAAACAATTCGCTGCGTGGATAGACTTTACATAACCCAAGCCCACAAAAAAGTTGAAATACACCATAGTCCATTTATTAAATATTTAAAAGAAATGTTTCTATTTAAAATTCATGATCGGAGGCTGAGATTCTTCCGGTTTTGATTCTATTTCTGCACTTACATTACTTTCCACCAATGAAATGACCGGCGGAATATGCTCTTCTGTACTGGATTGAAGATTGTCACTAGTTGGTTTCAATACCTCACTTGGCAGAATGGCAATGATTGGTGGCTGCTGTGATTCTGTAGCTGATGGCAATTTTTGTTGGATCTTTACAGGCTTTTGCTGGATTGTTAAAATTGGAGGCTGGTTGATTACTTCCTGTTTGTGCACAGTAGGACCCTGCAATGTAGGTAATTCGGCAACTTGACTAGTGTTATTAAAGTTCATCATAGGCTGTATAGGAGTAAAACTGGCCCTTAGTTGTTCTTGTGGAGTGGCAAAGTTGGTCATTGGAGTAGAAATACCTGATTCAGCTACCAATGTCTGTGAACCAGTTAAAGTATTAAAAGTGTCAGGAGGAGATGGAACAGTGTTTTGGAGATTCTGGGGAGAAGAGTGCATAGTATTGTTGACATATTGTTGGGGAGAAGGAGCAAAATTATTATATGGCTGGATAGGAGTATTTTGCGGAGGCGGCATTGCTGAATTCATGTAGTTTAGTCCATCTTGTGAGGGACGCATTGGTGGATTCATATAGTTTAATCCATCCTGTGGAGGGGGATAGCTTGGAGGATTGTATGGAGGCGGCTGTTGATAACCTACAGGATTTTGATTCATATTGTATTGCTGGAATTGCTGGTTTTGATTTGTCTTTTTGGATTTCCACCATTGAAAAAGCTTGACTCCAATGATATAACCGCCAATAGAAAATGCAACAATAACCACCAGTCCAATGATTAGGTCTACAGTGTCACTCGTCCCTCCACTGCTGTCGTTTCCATTGGTCATAGTCATGTTGTTCATGTTCATTTTTCAAAGTTTTTTCAGGCTGATGGTGGCTCCTCCACTCCACTCAATTGAGGCTTTCACCAAACAATAATCAAACCGAATCGCATAAAAGAAAAGTGTTGACATGATGAATATCTATACCCAGTTAAAAGCGTTCTAAAGCCCAATGAGAATTTCTACTGTTTATGATTGGGTCGCTCCAAAACATGTGGCAAGGGGTTAATACCGAAAATGCAAATCTGGTAATTGTGTCCGGAACTGAGTGGGATTCCAAACAGGATAACATATCCCGCCTTCAGTTTGTAATCCGTCGTAGTATTATGGTATGGCTAGATTTTCAATACAAGTGATTGAAATCTTGATTATTTAAATCCGCACAGTCAAATAGGATACCTGAAATCATCAATTGCTTTATGGTGGTCGTCCCTTGATGGATTATTATATTCATTGCACACAATTGCATGGCGGAAAAACTTTTCAAAAATATGGATTTCGCTACAACTGGGTTTGGAGTGATTAGTAGGGAATTACGCATTATAGGGAGTCATCTAGCCATATCAGAGTATCTAGAATTTTGGAAGTGCTCCACCAGCGTTGATATCCCGATAAAACCATATCTCACCTGGAATTCTTATGTAGCGTCATCACACGAAATATTTGCTCCTGACCCTTCGCTATTCATGAATCTTGATGCCGAGATCAATGACGATATAATAATATATCTTGGGACTATGGGACACGTCTGCCAATTTCAAAAGTGTTTTTCTAGAAACCGCTTTTCACCAGAAGTGATAACCCAAATTCTCAACACTTGTGTGGGTAGCACATTCCCAAACACCTTCAACAACTTTAATTTTAACCGCTCCAGGTTTTATCCAGAAATCATATTCGAAATTGTCAAGGATACAAATTTTGATTTTGGATTGGATTTTTCTAGATTGATCTTTTGCGGAGCTGCTGCTGTTGGGGATGTGCAACTCGTAGAGTTTTTGCTAAACGATCATCGATTTAATCCCAATGTATTACCTGGGAATCCTCTAATACAAGCGGTAAAGAATGGCCACTTTGAAGTTGTTAAAAAACTTTTATCTGACAATAGAGTCAAACCCACTGAAGCTGAAGGGTTGCCAATCGATGTTGTTAGTTTAGCTGCCACCTACAATCATACGGATATCGCCAAACTACTACTAAATAACTCTAATGTTGACGTAACTATACGGGATCAGTATTATTTTAGATATTTTGTAGTGCAAGGAAATTTGGAGATGGTGGAATACATGTTGAATAACCCGCTTGTCGATCCTGCAGTGCTTAACAATGTTGCGATTTGCGATGCATCATTTTATGGGCATTTCGAAATGGTAACTAGGCTGTTGCAGCATCCTGGTGTAAATCCTGCCGATGTTGGCAACCGAGCATTCCGAAGAGCAGCTGAAAATGGTCATTTAAATGTTGTAAAGCTATTAGTAGCAGATCAAAGAGTTGATCCAGCTGATAACTCCAACAAGGCTTTGCAAGTCGCCTGCAGTAATTTACATCTGGAAATTGTGAAAATATTACTTGCAGATCAACGTGTGCTTAATTCAGTAGATGATAACAATGTAATGGAGAAATGCTGCCAGCGTGGAGACGCTGTGTTGGTTAAATTACTTCTTGGATATGCTCAATTTAATCCTGCTGCCAGAGATAATCGTTGTATTAGAATGGCCTGCGAAGGTGGACACTATCATGTGATGAAACTTCTGCTTGCTGATCCAAGAGTAGATCCAACAATTAGGAATCACGAACTTTTACGTACTGCTACGCTGCTAGGTCATCATCATGTCGTAAAACTATTGCAGGAAGATAGAAGATGCAATCCAGCACAGATTAGAAATACTTCAATCCAAGTGGCTGCAGCCAGTGGACATTTTAGTGTACTTGAATTATTAATTAAAGATTCAAGAGTGAAATTTGATGAAAAATATTCACTAGCACTCGAACTTGCTGCAGAACAAAGAAATATTGGTGTCATTGAGCGCTTGCTTCCAAAGCAATACAACATTTACGATGGCACTGCGTTTTTTTGGGCACACCAAAATGAATTGCCCAGCCTGTTCAGATTTCTCCAAGAGATTATTATTCGCAGCGCACATGAACATTGTAGCACCGGCATTCATCAGGATATATCCTATGTGATCAAACTAGGATATACCGCAATGGCTAAATTTTTACTGGAACAAACGGTGCATTCCAAGGAGAATTTAAGTCAGTTTGTTCGGATCGCAGCATATTACGGACGAGTGGATATATTGCGATTACTAGAATTGGATGGTGTGGAAAATGACGTGTTGAACCAAGCATTTACCACTGTTTGTATCAAAGGCCATTTTTCTTGTGCACATTACTTTTTAAACAACGGAAAATTAGGGATTGATCCATCCCATTGTGATAATCTGCCTTTTAGATTAGCTTGTCGAACAGGACATTACAGCATTGTGAAACTTCTTGCCAAAGATCCACGAGTAGATGTAAATTCACGGAAAAGCCAGGGGTTTAGACTGGCTTGCGGACGCGGCCACTACTCTATAGTAAAGTTCTTGTTACAAAATACCCAAATTATACCCAACACGAAAAGCAATCAAGCAATTAGGTTAGCCTGTGCAGAAGGTCACTATAAAATAGCAAAGCTACTACTGCAAGATCCTAGAGTCGATCCATCAGCTTGTGAAAGTCAAGCCTTGCAGCTTGCTGCTTACAAAGGATACACCCATATCGTCGAACGGCTGCTTGAAGACAGTAGAATAGAAAAATACACAAATACCTATTTTGCAATTAACGCTGCTGCCTGTTATGGATATTCTGAAATAGTAGAGCTTTTACTACCTGAAGGCCGGATGCTATTTCATCCTCAAACAATACAATGGGCTAACGAAATCGGTGCAAATGATTTATTGCAATTTCTAATAGAATATCAAAGTTAATACCAATATATTTAATTGAATAGTATTTATTTCGCCTTTGGGATAACTGCAATCAGCTCATCTTCTAATTTGGTAGCGACGTCATTGTTCTTTAATTTCAACAAAAACTTTGTCAACTCTCCTTGTTTTTCCGATGCAAGGAATTCAAGATACTTGTCGTTACGCAAATTAATAGGCATTGCCTTGTGTACTCTAACATTTAGAATAACACGATGCACCCCATCAGTTCTCATCACTGAATCAAGTATTGTTTACCTATTTGGTGACCGCCTTCGTCCATCTTTAATATTTTGAATGTACCTAATCCTCTTTCTTTATATTCTTCGTCTTGCCAGCAGAACAACTTACCGCGAGTCTATATTAGCAAAACTTACAGAATAGACTTGGTTTTTGCTGTCTTCTGAGGTATTCACTGGTTCTAGTCCTAGATTAGCCAATTTTTTGGTCGGCGTCTCAGTTACAGCTGCTGGTTTATCGTCTTTCTTTGCCAATAAAGAAGAGAATGATGTATCAGATTTTTGAGTTCCAAATCCAACGGTGGTGCTATCAGAAAACTTTGAAAATCCTGATCCAAACGTGGTAACATTGGATATTTTGAAATTTGGGGTAACTGGATGCTCTGGATTAAATGTTCCCAATGATGATGGTTTAATTCCTGTTCCTGGAGTCTTTGCCGCAGCTTTAGGGGTAGATACTGGGGTCACATTTGGAGTATCATCTTCAAAATCATCCCAGCTTGCTTCCCCTTTACCTCCAAATTGCGATGGTATCACCTTGGTTGGTGAAGGTGTCTTGTTATCTGCCTTTTTAGCATTTGCTGTAGATTGTAGCTTTTCAGCATTCTTTCCCTCCACAGGTTCCTTTTTTCCAGGAGATTTGACTGTGTCTGAATTGCTCTCCTTGCTTGCCTTGTCAATCTTGGATTCCTTTGTAGGCGATCCCGTTTTAGTTGGAGATGAGACTGGTAGCTTCTTTTTTTGATTTGATTCCGCTTCTTCTGAAGGCAGAGGTCGCTTCTTTCCAACCTCAGATTCTCGATTTGTCATTTCCAAGATCACTAAAGAAAAAACAAGAAATTCAATTGATGCAGTTGTACACTAGAATCGACTATGGTAAAATCCCCGGTGCTCTACTAAGCGCCAGTTAGGGCTGCTTCCCATTATAATTTTCCATCCACGGTTTTTGCGGTTCATCCAACATGCTCAATCAACAGACAATCCATTCCATCACCGATAACCAAATAGAGAAATTACTATTGGACGGATCCAGTATATATCCAAAGGAAGCTCAAGAATTGGCGGATGTGCTTCGAAACAATATCTCAGTGAAAACTCTGGATCTAAGCTGGAATAAACTGGGATCTGGACTGGATAATGTAGTTGTATCGATAGAGAATACAAATATATCGGAACTGCTGCTCAATCATACGATGCCAGCTTCAGAATCTATAAAAGTACTATGTCAGTACGTGGCAAAATCAACAAAGCTGACCAAACTGGACCTGGGTTACAATAATCTAAAAAATGATGATTTACAAGAGCTAGTGAATGCAGTGCAAGCAAGTCCAAGCTTGACAGAAATGAATTTGTACCTCAATACATTTGACAAACTTGGAACCAATCTAGCTGCCAAATTATTGAATACCCATTTGACCACACTTAACCTCACGAATTGTGGGATTGGGCCGGATGGTGACGCTATTATTGGGAATGCGCTGAAAACCAGCAGAATCAAGAATCTGAATATAAACAATAATGATATCGGGAATATATCCAATATATGCACTGGATTGAAATGCAATCATTCAATTGAAGCTCTATCACTCTCTGGAAATGCAATCAATGATAGTGGGCTAAAAGAACTTGGAAGTGCTATTGCAGAACATCCTTTGCTTAGAGCCTTGGTTTTATTTGATAATCAGTTCACAAAAACTGGTTTTAATGAGCTATGTGGATTTCTTTCAAAAAACCAAGTGCTCCGAAAGCTTGGTTTGTCAATGTTCAACACAGATTCTGAATTGACTCACTTTCAAGATCTACTGGCTAGTGGAATCAAAGAGCTGCATTTAATTACCTCACTGCCATTTAACGACATTGATATGATTACAATTGTTCATCATCTGATGGAAAACACAGGTTTGGTTGAATTTAAATCAAACTATCCGATTTTGTATGTTGAAGGAATAACAAAAAGAAATACTTTGATCGCAGAAAAGCTAGATAACGATGTGAGGGAAGCAATAAGGGCGAGTAGAGTAATATCAAAGCTAAAGTTACCTATGGAAATCAAGTTGGATATTCTATCTCACTTTTTGCTTGGATACAAACCAAATCAAATCTACAAAGTATCACTGTTCTTGTTGGAGACTTTAGCTAGGAAAACTTTGGATTTTGGGTATAGGTTTGATGCAAACGAACTATGGTTCCAAGCATGGAAATATTATTTGAAATAAAATTGACAATAATTACTCTTTATTCAAGTACATGGCGAGGGTTCTGATCTTGGGAATTATCTTCAATTTCTGCCCGCTCAAGGAAGCGTGGTTGATTAATCAGAGCCTCAGAGTTACCTTCTTCATGCGACATAGAACCCGCAGTAGCTTCTTCCGACTTGGTATCAATCAAGAATCTAGGTGTGTTATCAATATAATCTGTGTCTGCTGGAAATGCCGTTTGTTCTTGAACAATACAATTTTGGGAAACATCAAACCTTGGTAGCATCTCATCTTGATTATTAGTAGTTGACAGAGTAAGGCTTTCATCATGAACGGATTGATTCACAGCCTCCCGATTTAAATTATTGGTATGGTCGGATAGATTTTGTTCTACTTCAGCCATAATTTCATCCATCAAATTTCCACCTTCTTCCATTACACTTTCCCTTTCCAATGGGCTCCTACTAGATACAGATAATTTCGGTTCCAGTGCAACTTCTGCAGAAACAAAAATGCCACTTTTCTTATTTAATGCGATTTCATCGTCTGAGTTTTCTCCATCCAGGTTCAGGAATGCTTCAGACAAGTTTGCGAGGTTTGAAATATCGTTATTCAAGGTAAGATCATCAATTTCATGCGGTACGCCGGTAGACGTGAATGGACCCAAATCTTCCTCCATCTGCTCATCAGATTGAATGACCACGCGAGGTAGTAAGGCTAGGTATCGTTCTTCTAATTCATCAACAATAGCTTGGTGTCCATTCATTCTTGCGTGTCGGACTGCTTCTTCAAAATTTAAAAAGGAGGAAAGCCTAGAGTCTAGTAGCAATGCCCGTAGTATTTCTATATACCCACTCCTAGCAGCAGCATAAATCGTATAGTCGTCATCATCAGTAGGATCTACTCTGCTATCGCCGAGTAGTGTTTGCACCACTTCTAAGTGTCCATTATCAGTTGCGATTCTTATTGCATGATTTTGGTCTGCAGTTGGATCACATCTAGGATCTTTCAATAGTATTTCCACTACTTCTGCATGTCCAAACTGTGCAGCGGCTTTTAGTGCGAAATTATCAAGAGATTGAGGCTCTACATCTGTTTTTGAGAGTAACTGTTGCACAATAGCAACATGTCCATTTTGTGCAGCCCATCTAAACGCTTCAGCATAGCTCGTATTGATATCTTTCCTGACTCTATCATCTGTCAGCAATAATTGAACAACCTTCAAATGCCCATTTTTACAGGCAAAACGAATAGCATAATTGTTATCCTGTGATGGATCTACTCTTGGATCTGCAAATAATAGAGAAACAATGTCATAATGCCCGTTTTTGGACGCAGCATTAATAGCTTGATTATTTCCAGTAGCGGGATTTACATAAGGATGCTGAAGTAATATTTTAACTATATCTATATGCCCATTTTGTGCCGCCCATTTAATTGCATAATCATGTTCTGCAGATGGGTCAACCCGAGGATCGGACAATAATAACTTTACAATTTCCAAATATCCTTTACGGCATGCTATCCTTATCGCATGGTTGTACTCTGCTTCTGGTGAAACTCTGGGATCCTTTAATAATCGCTCCACTACACCAATGTGACCATTTTCAGCAGCAAAACGAATTGCATAGTTGCCATTGACACTTGGATCAACCCTTTGGTCTTTCATTAAATAATCTACCACATTTACATGACCATTATTAGACGAAGCCAAAATCGCAAAGTTATTTGCGGATGATGGATCAACCCTACCTTCTTCAACTAGTAATTTAACAACTCCAAGATGTCCGTTGGAAGCAGCCCAGCTAGCATTAGGTATAATTACCGTATAGCATAGTTATCCTCATCAAAAGGATTCACTCTAGGATCTGCCAGAAATATCGCAACCAATTCAGTGTTGCCAATACTACTAGCCATGCGAATGGGATAGTTGGAATCTACGGCTGGATCTACCCGGATATCAGTTAGCAGCAATTTAGTCAAAGACACATTTCCGCTTGATGATGCCCATCGTAGTGAGTAATTGTTATCTGCAGATGGATCAACGCGATCGTCTTGAAACAAATATTCTGCTATATCGTCTCGGTGTTTTGTACATGCAACCCTAAATGAAAACGAATCCGAGTCTGATGGATCCACATTGTACTTTTGTATATACTCTTTGACATTCTCCAAATTCCCATAAGCAATTGTTCGATGAAACATTGGGGTATAGTATTCGATCACATTGAATTCAGACGGAAAAGTTGCATTCAAGAGGTCTAATACCATCGCTGGATAAAACGGGTTGGATTCATCCAAAAAGTAAGTGAAGGCAGCTTTTTTTAGTGATATATCAATTGTGGTAACTTGCAACAGTCGCTTTACTTCCTTTCCATGCCCATTCGAAACCAAGAACATGAAGCTTTCATTGTAAACATAATCAACATCCAGCATTAGTAATTCTGAGGGATCTGGATGTTTACTCAACAGCAATGTAGTTGCTTGGTATGATTCAAAGTCATATATTGGTATCCTGTTTGTTGGTAGAAATCTGCATGCCATACATAGCTCGTAATACTGTACAAGTGACAAGTGCCTGGCAACCAACTGCAGTTCAGAAGCAATTTTTTCCATTAGTTTTTCAAAGAAATCACCGAAAATATTAGACACAAAAATTATATTTATTACAGCTTCTCAGCATTTCGGCCAAACTTTTTATCCTTGGCTCTACGGCTGACTGTTTTGTTTAATCCAGAATATTTCCTGCTGTCATTCTTGCTCATTAATCTTGGGTCTCGTGTTCCGTCTCCTCCTTCCCAAAAGCCCTTCCCTCGTTCTCTAACAAGACTCTTTCCGCATACACATGGCTTTTGCGAGTATGGTTGTTCCCTTGAGCAAAAACCACAAATCATCCTTGTAGCCCATTCACCTTTGTGATCGGATCCTTCATCGTGGCAGATATCGCAAGGAAATAGTTTTGAGCAACACGGGAATCTGAACCAACGATAAGATTTTCTATAATGTGCACAGACACCATTCTTTGCTAGTGGTTGGTTTAAAGTGAACTGTTCATCTTTTGGTTTTCGAGGGGCTTTTCGTAACAGTTTGGCTGGGGTATTATCAATCTTTACAAACTTTACATTCTTTATAGTGATTGACAGTTTAGTGTGACAATTTCGGCAGTGCTGTATAGTTGTAGAATCCCTAACCAAGTTTTCAAAGCATTCATTGGGTGATTGCTCATGATTGCAGTTTGAACATGTCGCAGAGTATTTGCTAGGTAGTAAATCTAAAACAGAACAGCCTTCCAAATCTAAAAATCCAAGCGAGATTGAGTTCAAGTGAACAAAATCAGTTCTAAAGTTTGCTGTGTATACTGTAGAGCATTTGTTACAAGCATTAGTTTGCAAATTTTCTGAATTTGAAGATGGCTTAAGGGATAAAAATTCTCCAACTTCTTTGCATCGCAAGCATCTAACTGATATTGATAAAGAGATTGAATGTAGGAGTGAAATATTTTCAAGGTCAGTGTTCATTAACCTAATCTGAGTTCCTTTATGACTAATCTCTGGCATTTGAATAGAGCTCTCTTCCACCATCTCTGGTTCTTCATCAGTAGTTGCATCAGTCAATTCTTCTTCTTGATTATCTTCATCAGATGAGCCAGGATCACCTCCATAATACACTCTAGCATCTGTTGGCTTTACGAATGCGATTTTCACACCTACTTCTTGCTTTTCAACCAGAAAACCTTCGAGCTCTTTATCCATCCACTTTATAATGTCGAGCAAACTTAGTTTTGATAATTCAATCTTTTCCGATACTAATTTTTCAATTTTTGTTGTTAAATTGGACGGAATTTCAGGATTGTTCAATTCCAACTTGCATTTTCTGTCAGTTGGATATAGTATAGGTATAGTGAGCAATACTTGCAATGCTTCCAACTCGAATGGGAAATCTGGGTCGGAAGGTTTCATTTCAAATTCCACTGCAATATGAGTAGAGAAAGTTGTAGATTTCGCAGAATACCGTTTTACCAATTGCTGGATTTCAAAATCTCTAATATTCCTCGCTCGTTCTACAGGATCTGAAGACTGCTGAATAGTTTTTGATAGTGGTCTGGCAACTGCTGGGCGAGATGGTTTAACCGGTTGAATATGGACGTTAGTCATTTCTTGCACTATAGATCCAACTTCCTGACCAACAACATCCTTCTTTTTCGTAATCACCAATCCTGGTTTAATTGTGACTGAATTCTTTTCTCCTGGTTTAACTGTGACTGAATTCTTTTCTCCTGGTTTAACTGTAACTGAATTCTTTGGTCCTTTTCTTGAACTGCTTTTTGGTTTTGACTGTTCTGCTTCAATCGCTGGTGGTGGATTTGTATGCGCAAACCTACACATTGCTCCAAAATTACATCCTTGAGGAGTACTGAAAAATTGACAATTAACCATTTATAAAAAAACCAAGATTTCTTGGATAAATATTTTTTGGAAAATGTGACTCAGCTTGCTTCACCAATCAGCGTGGCTTTCTAGATTACTCGATTGGTATCCAAACATTTATGACTTGGCCATGAACTTTATGAGATGGGTGTTTTAATTTGATTTTGCCAAAGGCACTTTATCTGGCACACTCAGTTGCAATTGGGAAAACTATTTATTTTGTATTTTCAATTTCACTAATCTGAATCAATTCCTCTAGTTAAGTAACTCTACTACGCAGATAGCCCTGTTCGTGATTTCGATAATAATTATTTACAACTTGACCAACAATGTTTGGTTGATGAATTAACGGTGGCAGTCGGTGTAACCCTTTGCATCCACTTTCAATGTACCTTTGATTCAAGCAATTTATCTATTTGAGCGCAATTGCTATTTTTATCCTATCATACCACTTGATTTGTGAAATTTTCAGTTTCATCGAGTGTTCAGCAGGACTGAAGCTTATACTGCATCCATTTAGAAAATCTTTTAATTTGGATTGTATTTACTTTTTCGCTATAATTGCAAGCTCCTTTTCACTCTTATTGGCAAATGGAACATTTTCCCTGAACTTTACTTTACAGAAAGGTGTTGATATTGGAGGTGCTATAGCAAAAGACGAAGCTGAATCATGAGAACCAGTGGTGCCATCCAACTTGTTGACATCACTTTTTGGATCAAGCTGTTCCTGGTCTATGTTACCTTTAATTGTCCGGTCACTTTGGTTAGCAGATAGTTTATTTGTTTTTGCAAGTAACGGTTATCCAGCCTTCGTTGTCCATAGAGAAATTAAAAGTAGCCAGAAAACATTTCATTTCTTAGAGGTTCCGAAATCACGTGACAAATTTCAAGTAAGCATTCTACATTCAAGTTATACCATTTAGCACCCAAAATAATTTCTGCTAACGTCTTTAATCATTTTTGCTTATAATACTACTTGCCCAGATCCAGATATTCGTTTATCCAAATTAGTAAATGTCGTGATCGAATCCAAAATGGCGTTATGAATTTTGGTCTGGCTGCAAAAATTATGCAACAAAAAACATTTAGGAAATATGGTCCGACTGAAGGACATTTCTACAGCCAAAAGGTGAATAACTTGGATACTACTGTTACAGCACAGTTGGATCTGTCATACAAATGTCCATTCAATGTGCATGACCTTAGGGCAAAGGTCAAATTGGCAGTTCATCAAATATATTGGGAGCAATCAATGCTGCGATGTTGCTTTACCGACAATGGAGACTTTACTCAGTTCACTGAATTCAAGGATCCAAATCTAATCATTCCAGTGTATATGCATGAAAGCACCAGTTTAAAAATAGTGCAAGAACAGTTGTTGAACAAAGATATTGATATGAAGGGGCCATTATGGTTTGTGACAATTGTTTATAATCCATCTCAAAGCCTAGTTTCAATACTGGTAACTTGCTTAGCTGCACTGTTGGACGTCGACTCTCTATATACGGTAATTGACTTGATATTATCAAAACTGGATTCGGCAATACCAGTGACTAGTGAATTTGCAAATTATGGGTTGTTTAATTTCAAATTTCGTCCTGAAATGGATAGCCAATTGTTGAAGAGGGGATTGTTTGGAGGATACTTTGATGCTTGGAGACTATACAACAATGAATTACAATGCAGGTTGAATAGAAGCACTATTGATGCAAAGTCGAGTAAACAGTCGGATAGTGGTACTTGGGAGCAATATTCAACTAAAATTGTGCAAGCAGAGCCAATAGAATATGCAAAGGTTTTAAAACTTGTCGAAACTGCTCGTCATGAAGGCACAACGCTAACTGGTTTATTGAATGCTGCTAGTTTAGTGTCATTAACAAGGACTTTTGGCAACCTGAACACTAGTATTGGAGTCTACACTATGCTCAACACTAGAAATCACTTGCAGTATACTGGATTAGGAAGCTATTCGATTTACTCATTCGGAGCTTTCTTTAAGCCCTCAAAGTGCAAGTTTTGGGATTTAGTTTATGCTTCCAAATTTATAATCAAACAAAGAAATGTTCTATCAGTAATCAGAGGCAACGCTTTCCGAGGAAAGATCAATCAGTCAAGCAAGTTGGAATCTATCATAAACATTCCAGTTACATCAAATATTGGGGATATATCTTCAAAAGTATCGAGAGAATACTTTTTGAAATCTTCTGTGCTGCAAGTTCAATCAAGTACTTTCTTTTATGGACATTCATCACTTTTCTTGTCTGCTACTACTTGCAACGGGAAACTGAATCTCTGTCTCACCTATCGTCCAATTAACATAACAGAGCAAGATGCAAGCAAGTATTTGAAAAACGTTAGAGATTTACTGACTGAACTACCTCCAATTCCAGAAGGTAGAACAATCCCGTTCCTTACCATACTGCTTCCCATTATATTTGTTTTCGGTGTATCATTTTTGAAAGAATAAAGTCTATAATTGAATTATTACAGAATTTTTAAATTGGATTTATTGTAGAATGACGATTATTTCAAGTTTGCCGAAATGAAATCAGCAAACAGCCCTTTACTCTTCACATTCTTTGTTACCCAGTCTCCAAACACCATTGAACCAACCATCATTGCACCGCCATTTCGTCCAAATGTAGCAACTGCAAATTTAAAGTTGGAAACAGAATAAGTCTTTTTCAATGGAGTGTCTGGCTGCAAAACATACTGCAATACGTTTGCCACAAGTACTGGCGCGTGTGAGCGGATATTTGCGGCAAGCTTGACTTCTGCAAGGTCAGCTATATCGCCGAGAGCAAAAATGTTTGGGAAATCTGGTACTTGAAGGAATTCATTTACGCGCAAGTATCCTTTGTTGACATAGCTACTTAATTCTCCGTTTTTTAATGGTGCGCTGTTTGGTGTACCGCCAGTGCAAGCAAACACGTAATCAGCATCAAGGGATTTCCCAGATTCCAAATTGACAGTTTGAGCACCAGCCTTGGTTTCAATTTGTCCACCATTAACGTCTTTAACTCTTTCATTCAATAGAAATTTAACATTCTTCTTGTTCATCATTTCTTCTAATCGTGCTGAAAACTTTGGTGAAGTGTATTTCATCAACTTTTCTTGAGAGTGGACCAGAGTGACTTTGATGTTTGGCAAGTCTGTGGCAATTTCACCAGCTACTTCGACACCTACAGGGCCACCACCGATAATTACCACATTCTTTGCGGTTTTTAGTTCAGAACGGACTTTGGCCAAATGGACTTTCCATTCTTGGGCATTAGAGGTTGTTGGTTTGTATGGGAATGGATATGAGGTTCCAAGCGCTACCACGGCTATATCAAAGTTAATCTGTTCTGAGGCATCAGAGTTTTGCTTTTTGACGATAACATGGTTTCGATGAACCGATTCGATATTTGCTACAACGAGCGATAGAGTATCTTTGTGCTTTTGGAAAAATGCAGACGTGTCATATGGTGTTACTATCTTTTCTACGATCTCTCCTTCGACTAGGGCTCTTGGTGCAGCAATATTGTTGAAAGCAAAAGCATCTTTTGTTATCAATGTAACTTTGTGGTTTGTTTTTGCAAGTCCTTCGACAATTCCTTTGAGAGCGGAAATCCCAGCAAAGCTACCACCCAGGATTACAACGTGTTTTGACATGTTTGTTCAAAACTGGCATTGAATTTTATAGTGGAAAATAAAGCGGAAAAATGTGGATAGTTTTTCCATCCCCGAGAATAGCCGATGCGCCACCCTTTAACTTGGCATTCCAAGTTATTGGTTTAGCACTGAAATTAATAAATGCTGATTTTGTATGTAATAAAACAAGTCGGATATTCATTTTCAAGTAAATTAATGGTACGCGAGAGAATTCAGACATGTATTGCACTTTTTGAGGTTTTTTATTGTCAAATACTATACAGGAATGGGTTTCAGATCGCATGGGTATGCAACTTAATGTATGCGTTACTGGTGAATAATTCAAAGATCTATTTCTTTAAATCATGGCTATGTACCGACGATGATGGAATATGGCCTATTCGCAAATGTAAAACTCACTATCACCATGTTTCTGTGGCAGGTGAATTTTGCAAAGCGATTGAGTTGGCGGGTATTCATCCAGACGGGGATCAACAATTGATAGATGCAGACCAAGTTGAACGATTGATAAAAGAAGCTAAAAACGCACGATTTCAACAAACCTAAATCAATTTAGGACGAGTCTAAAGAATAAACTGTCTCAAACTATATAATGTAAATGTACTTCAGTGCAATAATAGCGCATCAAATGAAACCATATTTGTGATAATTTAATTGCTATATTTTAGGCATTGGAGAGAGGTTCATAATAACTAAATAATTAAAAACCAAATTACAAGAAAAAGACTTTATTGAAAATCAACAACTTTAACCCTCGTCCTCATCTTCCGATACATGTATTTCTTTGGAATATGTTTTTTGGGAGACACTTCATCTGCTACATGAGGGATTTTGAAAACCAGCCATCCTTTATTTGTACCATCAATGTTCAAGATTTCATATGCATCAGTTACCAAGCGTCGACTGGATCTGATGTAAACAACCTCTTCTTCCAGAAGAAAACAATACAATTGAACAAATTAGGCAAAGTATTGAACGAGTCAATCACCGTCTGAAAATATTCAATTTTATGAGCACAGCGAATGTGATTGGAATTGAAAGTTTTCGATTTCATGGTGAATGCGTTTCTGTGATTTGCAAGGTCACTAAAAGACACTTGTCTTCCTAATACATTGTTTATTCCATTTTATTTATCATCGCCTACTCTCCAGGCGAAATGAGATTCTATAGACTATAGGTCATTTCAATTGCATTTAACAGATAGAAGGTCATGTATTCGGATATTATACAAACACCTAGATTACATACAAAACCATTTTCAGAATTTGCAGAAGAGATGGACTGAGAAGAATAAGAGAGCATACAGTGGAAAGTGTGAATTAAATATTCAGGCTATTCACATGGTGCTGATATTGAACATTGATATCCACAAACTCCTTACTTGCGCCACATGGAAGTTTGTTTGAAACTAACGCCTCATTTCTTTACTTTTGAAAATGGATACCATCGAAAATCTTCAAATGAATCAGCTAGAAGGAACAGAAGAGCAAAGGCAACTGGATTCCCTTCGTCTATATATAAAATCTTTAAAAGAAACATCACTCGATGCATTAATTGAAGAGCTTGAAAATCGCTCAAAAACATTCTCAACCTACTACAAAAGAACTGAAGCACAATGGGAAAAATACTGTGGTCTTCCTGGAATTGACATTTACAATTATTTACACTCAAAGCAAGAAGATTTGACTGAAGGACAAAAGTATGGTAATTATTAATAATAGTAGAGGAAGATTTATTGAATTATGTGTTTGGATTTATAGATACGTTGACTTTATTGTATTCCTCCTCACGTTTACCAGTGAAGCAGTCGCAGGCATGCCAGGATCATTTGGAGTTTCATCAGACACATGTGTCAGAACCGTCTTTATCATCTGTCTTATCAAAGGACTCATTGAAGGAACAAGACAACACTTTGAAAAGAAGAAGAAAGGCTCGTACGAGCGATTAGAAAACTAATTTAATATATTATTTATTTGCACTATTATAGAGGCAATGGGAGAGAAAAGCGACAGGATTTTTAGCGAGACATAACGGGGGTGAATTATATCCAATACCAAAACGGTTTGAGGATAAGACAAGTTGTATCACCATCTCACAACTATGCAAATACTCTTTGGTAAACAATTTCCAATAATAAACATTTACCACTGCCAATCCAACTACCATTAAGTTAATCCCAACTCCTCGCTACCGATTAGAATACCAAAAGAATAATGACACGATAGGATTCCCATAGTTAACTAAACCCCACTCAATACCCTCAACTAACGAATAAACAAACTTCATCTTCAATTAATACTGGGCACATGTTTTATTGAAAGTATAAAAAAATCTAAAGAATTAGTTTTGCTCTTGATTTATAAAATGATCAGACTACAAGTTTTCTACACTATTGTTCAGGCAATGTAGATAAGATTTAAAAGTCATCATTTCAACTGTATTCACTTACCATTTACTTCTTCTTGGCAACACCAACTACACGTCCTCTACGTCTGTGTGTTGTCCACGAACTCTGATTCCCCAATAGTGACGAAGACCACGGTGAGCACGGATCTTCTTTAAACGTTCCAAATCTTCACGGAATTTAGTATCAACAGTGTTGGCACCAATTGAGTGTATTTACCATCTTTT
>JADIIY010000102.1:0-38117 GCA_027604245.1 Boothiomyces sp. JEL0838 | reverse complement strand
TCAACCAGCCCATTATTGACTTTGCTCCCCAATACATTGAAGTGATAAACCAAGAGACTCCAACAAATACCAGAAGAGTAGTGATGATCACAGCAGGTGTGCGAGCAAGACCAGTTCCCATAGCCGACAGACTACTTGCACTCATCCACACAAGAAATGCTGCTATGAACAATGGCCCACCTCAAGCAAATGGTTTCAACTTTGAACCTCCATAGAGACCCGATAGTCTAGCTGCTATTGGCACTTGCAAAAATTTCACCAAGTGAAAGTGTCAACCAATCAGAAGTCGTACAACCAGCCAGAAAAATCTTAGAGAGACGTATGGAAACTTAAATTGTTTCAATTTATTTTAGTAAATAATAATTGAAAGGTGTGTTGTAGATCTCAACGGTATAAACTGCTGCTTTTTATTCTTCCCGCATGAGTTACATTTAGTGGAATTGGTGCTGAATCCACCAGCTGAGATGCTCCCAGAAACACCATTGGAGTTTAAGTTACCTCCGCAAGCATTTCCATCAATTTTGAGCTCAAAACACTTGACAAATTGACGGATCGTCTTTTTGAAGTATTCACGTTCCCATGTTGAGAAGTGCTCAGGTTTCCATCCTTCAATTCCAGTTTCATCCAGTTCAAAGGGTGATTGCTTTGTTTGATCAGCCGTTTTGGGTGGTTGATCACATCTCAACCCCATATCCCGGTCTTGAGTTGGTGTTTGGTTTTGGCTGTTTCTTGGAAAGAAACTACTAATTGTTGTTTGAGCAAAAACCTTATAGAGTTTGGAAAGTTGTTTGAATTCGGAGAAGGATTATCTTTTGGTGTGCTCTAATAAAATATATCCAAGAGGAGTCTTGGAAAAAACTGAAGAGGAATTGCTTCTAGAAACAGATAGTAGAGAAGAGTTTTATTTTCCGAGTGAATTACCTTGGAATGGTGCTACTACCAATTGAAAGCTCGACTATTCAGTACCAGATCCACTGGTTTTTCATTTTGGATGTAGAATCCTCAGATCGAAAGGTGTGTACGAATACGATGATTGATCAAACTATGGAATTGCCCAACTTCAAGACACTCATGCCAATTTGATAGGAGAGTGTCCTTACGTTTTTTATGTCAAATACAAAATCACAATGGTAGTATATTAATGTTTTATTATTATGTATTTTACTTCTTTTGAATGATAGATAATGAATATCCTGAATAAACTGTAAAAGTTTTATGAAGTAGCTATTCCTGATGTTGTGTATAGAATTTATGTTTAAAAGTAGTAAAATGTTAAAGTTCTATTTTGTTTAATATTATATTTATTTGTAAAAGAGATGATAACTCAATGAAATGTAGTTTAACGATTGTGTGTTCATGTGTGTGTTGTAAATAACTAAATAAATACAAATTGAATAATAGTAAAATCTCTTTATTAAAATGTTGGTCTGATTGATACTTCCCAAGTGCAAACTTGAATGATCCTTATTGAATCCTTATTTTCCTTTTACCTTGTAAGGAATGTTCTTGTGATGTTTACACAGAAAGAAATCTCCTGTCCACTTCCTATGCTGTTTGAGAGTAACTACTTGTATTCAATAGAATACAGTTATGTTTAAAAATTAAACTTTTTTGCACCAACTTTAAGTTATATTTGAGATATCCGGTGTGATTCAAGTTTCACTTTTTTTCCATTGGAGCCACAAAGCTCCAAAGAATCATTCAAAAATTAATCCTCAACCATTGGAAGTGGAAGGTGGCCAAGGAAAATCGCACACCTGTAGAAAGGTGTCTTTCTATAAAGCTGCAAATGAAGACCACAAAGAAAAGATTCTGTCATATATTTAGAATTTTATCTTTATAGTCTTCCTTTGCAGCTTTGTAAAAAGACACCTTTCTGCAGGTGTGCGATTTTCCTTGGCCACCTTCCACTTCCAATGGTTGAGGATTAATTTTTGAATGATTCTTTGGAGGGATGTTAATTGTCTTGTTTAGCTCTCCTATTTATATGTGGAGAAATTAGTGCCACAGTATTTCAGGCACTGCGCCTTGGTTCAAAATAAGAAAGATTACGTAAAATTCAACCAATCATTTTATTACTTTTAATTAATGGGCCAACTTAAAGGACACCCCCTCTAAAGCCACGCTTCATTAATGTCTGACTTTATTTTACATTTTTATTAAGGAAATAATAAATTCTTTTGGCTCTGGTTGAATCATCGATAGTCGGTTTTCCAATCCTATTGCTCTGTAATGGAAGCAAAATGGTTGAAGATCGATAGCTGGATACTCGGTGTACATATGTTGTATATTATTATTCATTAAAAATCATTATGCTATTTCAACTGTCGCCTCAAATACTTATGCCATTACCTCTACTTCTGTCCCTACCTCAAAAGGGTACAGCTCTAAAGTTGAGAATCGTTCTTGCATTCGGGAAAAGAAAAATTCAAACTGATCAAGTCTGATATTTAAAATCTTTGTTGATTAGCAAAGAACTAAACCCAAGACTACCCCTTTCGACTACGTTGGCGAGATTAAACTGTCTATCCATTTGCTTTTGGATCAAGAAAACTACTTTGAGTAGAAAACTGTGCCAGACTTGCTATAGATGTTCCAAATCTCTTGAATAAAAAGTTAACTTGGAATGCAAGTCACCGAGTTATAATTAAAAACGGTAAAGTAACAAATATTCAACTCTTCGAGGGCTTGAAAACTTGGCCATTTGACTCAACTTTTGACAGTTTCCAAATCAACAGATAGCCTATTCTTTTATCGAATTGATGAAATCATCTTTATGGAAGATGATGGCCATCAATTTTGCTGGTCTCCCATTATGGACTATAGTACGGACGAAATCTTGCTAAATCCATCTGCTACTCCAGTTTATTTTCCACCACATTCAAATAAAATTAATGATAATTATTTTCAAAGTCTTTAGTGCAAAGGCAAAACAAAATGTTACAGACCTACCTCTTTCAGAAAACACTCAATCAGTTAAAGAGATGGTTGATAATTCGAATCAAACAAACCTGAAGACAACGAAAGTGTGAGTACTGAAGAAAAATCAGAATACTCTCACGCTCAAGCCAATTGCCAACTATGAATCTTGGAAAGAAATTGCTTACTCTGTTGAAGATGGACAAATGATCCATTTTGAGGACTCATCAGATGGTCTTAAGCATGGGTAAAGTTAGCCGAACACCTCGAAAGAAGTAGATACATCTCAAAAGTCAAGTTATTGACTGAATTAATGTCTACTAAATTTTATGGTGGTGACATTAGTGAACATTGCCACACTTTACTTTATTCGGACAGTTGAAAAGAATCAAATTTTCCATATCTGATGAAACATTTATTGGAATTCTTATCTGTAGTTTGCCACCTGATTATGATTCAGTGGTTTTCTCCTGGGATGTAGTTCTTGGGCAAGAAAGTAACGATCAACCTAGTCATCATAAAAGAACGAAACACATTGACATTAGATATCGTTTTATCAGAGAACTCATAAAGAAAAATCAAATTATCTTAAAGCACTGTCCAACAGATATCATGTTGGCAGACTGTCTCACTAAACCGTTAGCAAGACCACTATTTGAAAAACTCATTTCTATGTTGAATTTATGGACTCGAGAGTATGGGAGAGTGTTGGGAACAACACCTGATAGGTGTTGAATCAAATGCTACTCACGAGCCATTGTCAGTTGACTAACTTAAAACAATGGCTAAGGCTTTAATGTTATTCAAGAGAACTTACTATAAAAACTGTTATTAATCTAATAAAACAACAATTCAAAACTACTTTATTATGCGCGCTTTTTCATCTTCTAAATCACATAACCTTGTTTCAATTTTAAATGTGATGAAAATTTTTGGGATTGAATATCAAGGAGAGATTATGTAATTTTAAAGCAAACAATCATTTCAAGTGTACAATATTTTTATCTCGTATTCAGGCTTTCTGTAATATAATCAAACTTCTGGTTAATGGAAACACTTACCCAATAAATTAGATTACTTTAGAAAGCTTGAGTTAGAATTCATTACATCAACCATTGAAACAAAAGTTGAATTTAGCTAAAATCCACTAATTTGGGGACACAAAGAGTTGATTTCAACTATCGCTTCAACCAGTTATCCTTGGGTTGAGTGCAATCACGCCAATATACTGTAATTCCAATTTGCTGTCAAACTAATAATTTTTTCAAGTCGCTGGTCTGGCAGATCAGAGGGTTAAATTAATAAGGAACCACTTTTCCAATGCACAAGTTCTAGATTATTTCATGTCTATGCAATAGAGTACTGTTTTCCTTGAATATTTCTTACGCGTCATGCCAAACTGGACTCCAGCAATAGAGGAAGCATCGAAAAAACAATCAAAATACATTAATCTAGATGATTATGCATTAAAAGAAATACCCCCAGAGTTATGTAATTCACAATAATTATAGTCGATTTGAAATCTCTATTAAAAGTAAATCTATCCAACAATAAACTCACCAGCATATCTCCAGACATTGCCAGGATGACTAACTTGGAAATGATTAGCTTCTATTCAAACAAATTGACAGAAATACCACCTGTTATCAATCAACTTACCAGCCTTCTGCGGCTTGTATTAAGGTAACGATCAGTCTAAATCAGCAACAATGCAATAAAGGAATTACCTCCTGGATTTGGAACTATACCAAACTTGGAATATTTGGATCTCAGTGTAAACCGATTAACTTTGATATCTCCAAATTTCGGATACTTGTTTACACTTCGAGTACTCCATCTGGCAGACAATGATCTTAAAGTACTTGAAATCTTATCACAGGTTGTACCAAAAGAATTTGGAAATCTCACTTTGCTGGAAACGTTGATTTTGCGAAATAACCTGCTAGAAACACTACCAGAGGAAATATCTAAATTAAAGCATCTGGTACTGCTAAATTTACAAGGCAACAAGTTCAAAACGCTTCCAATCTGTCTAAGTAAAGTTATACTAACAAGCAAAAACTAAACTGGATCAAAAACACAGCAGCTGCCTAGTATATGGGAACCCATTCATTCCCGCAGTAAAAAATCTTTTAAAGAATGGCGGGATACCAAGGCTGTTTGCTGCAATGAGGGAATCAAACTGGGAAAAGACAATTCAAGAGGAACTTGGAAAGAAATAAAAACAGCTTTTATTGCTTATTTTTAGCAAAAGTTTCAGCTACCAATATTGGGAATATTAGGGTAGCATCAGCGTATACTTTAACGCTTTTCGCATTCATTCTAATCTTGCCCCAACTTACTGCTTCATCTGGCCTAGCACCTGCATCACTACCATCAAACTCTTGGCCAGTGTTAATGTAGACTGCGTAATCTGCTCCATTTCTCATCAAGTTTGCATTGCAGATATGGTGTTTGATCACACCACCTCCTAAAATAATCATTCCAGTCTTTTTAGCATGAACGGCATGATCGTTAATTGACCGAATATCACTAGCGATATCGATAATCAAGCCTGGATTCTTGAATGAATGAAAGTAAATCATGTCCCCTAGTGAACCATCAGTCAAAGCTGGACAATACACGGGAATATTGTGCTTGTAAGCCCAATAATAAATACTATCTGGATGATTAATTTCCTTTCCTAATCTATGAATCATTTTCGAAGGAGTCCAAATCACCCCATCATTCTTTTGTTCCTCCAACATCTTGTCCAAGATAGGCACTACCCAATCTTCAAATTTACAATAGTTATCATTTGGCACTAGCAAATTTCCTATGCGATTCAAGCCTTTTTGACGCAACGCTTTTCCTTCCATTGAAAATTCACCCAAATAAGTAGGGCCAAGACACTTTATAAAGTCCTCTTCAATCCCACCAGCAGTCGAGACCAATACGCCAACCATTTGATTCTGAACCAAATATTTAATGATTTCTCTTAACCCTGAAGAAACCAAATTGGAAGTGTAGCCCAAGAATATCTTGCATTTGATTTTCTTTCGTTCTTCAGCGTCTTGAATTGAATCGTCAGGCTGAATTGGTTCTTGCGAATAGTCCCATGATATCATTTGGTTGATAATATTGACTGCTTCTCCAAAGTGAGTAGCTTGGTACCCAGTAGTGTAATACGAAGCCAATAACTTTGAAAAATCTGTGCCATTGTTAAAGTCGTATCCGATTACTTTGGGAATCTCTTTATCCAGTTTTACAGAAGAAACAAATACTGCGTCTCGAGCACTCTTGTCGTCCATAAGAAAAAAAAATTATTGGATTCAACAAATATCACCAGTGCTACTGCTGAATATCCCGAGTGCTACTGGTGAATATCCCGAGTGCTACTGGTGAATATCCCGAGTGCTACTGCTGAATATCCAGTAGTAGAGGTGCATCCTCAGATTGCGCTAATTCAGCTTCCCAATACACATCACCATATCCAGTTGAAACTCGCTGATGGTATTCATTATATCATCAATTTCCAACTTGTATTTCCAGAGTGATTTTTCTCTTGCATGGCGATTTGCGTGAATGGTCGCTGGTGTTTCGCCCAAAAGTAAAATCACTAGAAATAAACTATTCATATGAATTGCACTTCAAAAACTTTTGCTATTCATCCACTAAGCGTCTGGTAATCAAAACGAACGATTTCGCTTTTATTTCGTCGAAAAGTTTCACTTTTTAAACTCCAAACTGGACCCTTTAACAATTCTTTCAAATTTTAGATGCACCTCGTAGCGACTACAGTCAAGAATGTCACTGATTTCGAAGGGTTGCTAAAGTGCTTGGACTCGCAGGAGAAAACCAAAGTTACTAGGATGTACAAACAGAATGACAAGATCCTGCAACTGACTGGGATTATGCTCACTCGTACAAACTTGCATAGGGAATTAAAGACCAAGTTTGAAATCCAACGGACTGATAAAGGACGGCCATATGTGCCCAACGCTGATTTTGACTTTAATTTATCTCATCATGGGGATTATGTTGCCTTCATTTGTGATAGAAATAGGGTAGGAGTCGATGTGGCCAAGATTGACATGCCAGTAGATATATTTGGACATTTTGATGAAGTGTTTTCCACTGCAGAGTGGTCATTCATTAGAGCTCCTCAAAATCAATTTGAAATGCAAAAGAGGTTTATTCTTTTAATATAGATTCGCTTGTTTGTGGGGATTAAAAGAAGCGTATGTCAAGCATGTTGGTTGTGGGATCACGGTTGATCTGAATGTCATCTCTTTCCACTTGGTTCCAGGCGGAGATGACGTTCAAATACCTGAAAAATATAAAGTTAGGTTGTATGTGAATGGGATTTTGCAAGACTACAAGTTCAAAGTGCTTTTACTAGATGACAATCATATCTTGTCTGCTTGTACTAGAAATGAAATTGCTGAATTGAAGATGGTGGATTGGAATGATCTTGTAAATGACTTTAAAGCGTTTACTGAATAAAACCATTTTATTAATGTTCTAGATTAGCAGCGGAATTAAAAGTACGAGTGATATTTGAAACAGCTTTTTAGATGAAGAATACACTCCTTGCTTTGGAACTAGGGCAGTGGCACTTTTGGTACGACTCAAGTACACTGACGTTTGATTTGTTACCGCTGGTTGAGTTGAAGGTTGGTTGATTGAAACAGTGGGTAGACTAGTCGCAGAATTGGTACCAATCCCACTCTGAAGTAAGGTTAGAGTTGTACTAAAGGGCGTCGTGGTAGTCAAGAAAGATTTAGTCAAAGTTGGTACCATAGTCAAAGTATCAGGAGTCTGAAGAGTGGTTTTTGTACCAATAGTCATGGTTGTACCAGGAACAGTTTGGGGAATGTCACCAGAGTCTCGAACCGGCACATCTTTAAACTTTGGGTCTTTCAAAGGAACAGGAGAATAATCACCAGATATCTGCGAGTCTGGCAAGTTGCAGAAATACGTTCCGTTTCTATAAGCTCCATTTTCATCAATATCAGATTGGGCGTAACAGTAGAAAAGGTAATCCGTGGAAATGTTTCTCCACGCATATTCATGCTGCCAAGCACCGTTTGGATGCCTTAAAGCAAATTCATGTGTTTTTGAAATACCACCATCCGAGAAATCACCTGGGTTGAACCTAGTTTCTTCTTGGAATTGCCAGTACCCTGATGGTTCAATTAATCCATAGTAAAAGTAAGGAAATAGTGATTGGATACGGAATTGCTCCTGGTGCTGGAACGAGTGTCCATCCATGTTCTTTGCATAGTAGGTAAAGTATTCTCCCCCACTTGAATTGTCTTTGCAAATATGTTGGAATCCATCAGGATACTTTGGATTAGGGAACCCATTGTATAAATATGCGTTGCACATTGGAGAAACATCTCGAATTAGTGACATCTATTCTAATTTTGAAAGAAAAAAAGTATCTGTTTCAAAAGTTTTGGTTTGTGTCAAACGACATCAGGGCTAAATTGGACAATGCTCGTATTCATGAAATATACGGAATCTAGTCTGTCTTTGAAATCAGTACAACTAATAGCATGTATATAGTTCACCTCAATCCCTAATTTGGTATTTGGCGTTTCAGATAATCTAATTGGAAAAAGTCACTAATTTGAAAGGGTGATTATATTACTAGTCAGAGTCTGAATCTTGAATAACCCGCAATCGCTTGCTCTTTTCCTTTTCACGATCATCATACTCTTCCCTTCTGGTTTCCTTGGCTTGAATAAGTCTAGAAACCTGCTCTTCTTCATCCTCTTCTTCATAGTCTGAATTAGCATTTTTTACCATCATAATCATCGTACTGCTCATACCTGTCTCTTCGAGAGTACTCTTCATGTCTAGGCAACTGTCTTCTCTTTTGATCCAGCTTTTTCCTGGCTTTCAAACGTTCATTTTCAGCCTTGATTAACCAAACTTACCCTTTCAGCTTCAATCTTCATTTGTTCAGGATCTTGTAATGCTACATATTGCTTTGTTTTTACAGTTTTTCTATTCTGATTTGCCAATCTGGATATAATACGCTTGTGGGCTAAAGAATTTGTAGAGTGGGGTGTAAATGACATGAATTTAGAAAGTCTTGCTTGCGTTTGAACGAATCCATCCTGCTGTCTAGTTTGAGCCAAAAACTGGTTGCGGTCCTTGATATCCGTTTGTCCAACATCAAACAACTCTTCTCCTATGAGGAGCGAGTAACTCCCATCTGACCATCTGACCAACCTAGATGAATTAAAGCTTACCGCGCATTACTCTCATTCACCGGATCATTTCTCCACCTGATTGTATTTTCAAAGAGTACATCTTCCTTTCCTTCCTCCTGCTCAAGCTCCATCTGCTCTCTATATGAATCAGGCTGGAATGGCCGACAATCGATCGACAAGAAATTTGGAATTTTCAATAAAAAGAGATTTGGGTCGTCTTTTGGCCCGATGGTATGCGGTAGCGTTGCTTCTATCACTACTTCCTCCCGCTTATCATCCTGGTCCATTTCATCCCCAAACAGATCTTGCTTTTGGTCATCATCACTCCCAAACAATTCTTTTTCTTCTTCGCTCTCTTGAATTACCTCCTTTTTCCGTTGGATTGGTTCCTCATCACTGTCGCCAAACAGGTCATCCTCTTTCTGCTTTGGTTCATCATCGCTTTCGCCGAATAGCTCCTTGTCGTTGTTGGTCTTTACTTCCTCATCACTGTCGCCAAACAAGCCATCCATGATTTGAAAAAAGAAATTCAAAAATTATTTATGCGATTGAAGTATTATATTATATTCACAACTGACTATTTTCTTTATCTGAAACAGATCCAATTAACTCTTTTCCTTTAGTTATTTATAAAGAACCTTGCTGCAACTGGGCTTGTTTCTGGGCTTCTTTGATCATATTCTTTACTTGCTGCGTTCGTAAATCTGGGGTTGAGGTTTCTTTTCTTTTTGGCGGAGCTGGCTTTGGCTTCTTTTTCAATGGCGTAGATGGTGTGGTTGGAAGGGAAGGAGGATTAGAGAGTGGGATACGGATTATCTGCGGTGGTGTAATTGTTTGTTTTTCTGGTTCTTGATAGACCATTGGATGATTTTGCAGCGACTGTAGTTGCTCTTCAGTAGGTGCTATTTTAAATGCTTTGAAATTGATTAATCTGGGTTAGCAAGAGATACTTTTGTTGGTCAATGTATGGTATAAATGCAGGTTTGTATTTTCCAGATGCACTAGGCACGGTCTTTCCACCAGAGTGATAGGATACTCTTCTATCAAAGATCACCCTTCCGCCCCTACCTATTCTCCTCCTAGTAGCGATATGAATATTATCTTCAAGGCCAAGTTTCCTGGTCCAGAACGACTCTGGCGCACAGCATTCCATAGGCAACTACATTAGATTATTCGCACCTCTGTCATATCTAGCACACCATTGCGCTCATCATCGAGCTTGATTTGCTTAACTTTTTCATCAATCTTGTGATCTTGCGACACTATTTTGCCATCGTTAAACAGTTGCGAATCCATATCCGACACTATATTGGCAGCATCTCTTAGCGAATGAGCTGGGATGCGTATCTTTGTGGACTCGCTAAAGTTAAACCAAATCTTACTCTTCGAATTTCCTGATTCGCTTTTTGACTTTTTGATCCAGAGTGACATCTGGCATCTCTGGAGTATTCACATTCAAAGTCTTTTTCAGTCTTCTTACATCAACTCTTTTTTCAAAAATCTCCTTTTCCAGCTCCAATAAATCTTTACGCATCGTTTCTCGTTCATGTACCAAATCAAGCAATTGTTTAGCCCTCGTCAAGTCCTCGCGCAGCCTCTTTAGCTTGTCTAGAGCAGCGGTATCACTCCTTCTGATTTTGCGGAGGGATTTCACCTCTCTCTGTCTGAAACACACGTATGGATCTGAATCTGGGTTGGTGCTCATATCTTCTGCCTTTTGTCAATAGGGAATACCTTTAGTATCGGCCTTAGCCTTCCCTTCTTTATATTATATCGAGTATCCTTCCAATATTCGTATATCAGCGCCAATAATTCGTTATCCAATGTAATATTTTCATCTAGTTTTGCCAGACACTCTTCGTATTCCGCACCATCTCCAGAAACCTAGATTAGAAACGAAAAACCTATTGTTGAACGATATATACCTGAGGTTATAATGAATATACCTATAGATCAAAAAGCATTTACCTTCTCGTTACCAGCCAATTCAAATTTGTAAATCACCTCTTCAAATAGCAAATCCGGGATAGCCTCCCTCTTTGATTTATCAAGCGATTCGAGCCATTTGCGGTCCTCCTCGCTCAGATTATACAAGCACCCCATAACATCTTCAACCTCAGCAGAGAACTTGATGAGTGATTTTGGGAGATTAAATGTAGCTGAATAATACTTTTCGTAGTTTGGTAGGTCAACCAGCGCTGAAGCGTCTGGCGTGGGAATAACCACTGAAGGACCATTAGAGACCAGAGCCGCTTGCAAGTGATGTTCCTACATCAAAAACCAAATACTTCTTCTTCTTCCTTTTCGACGCCGGTTGCTACCTGCGGTATTATCCTGTTCATAGCGCTGGATTCATCGAGATCAGGCGTTTGGTCAAATAGGAATATAGGCATATGCTTTTTGATATCCACCTTACGTGAACGTAACCCACCTCCTGTGCTTGCCGTCATACTGCTTCTTACTTTTCAAAACGCTTTCTTGTTGCTTTCTTGAAGGCGTTACGTCAGCGCTTGAAAAAGGCACTTGATTTTTTTTTCGATTTTGATCTACATTTCAGAAACAACAGACAGCATGAGCGATTCAAGAGATTATGAGATGGACAGCCCAACAAAACGATCACCTAGAAGGAGAAGATCACCAGCATCGTCTCGGTCACGCTCTCGTTCACCAAGACGTGATTCACCAGTGAGAAAATACGAAAGACCGCAGGTAAAAGATGACGAAGAGATGGATGATTCCAACAAGGAAGCCAGGGTGTTTGTTGGGAACCTGGCTTTTGAATTGCGATTGGAGGAATTAAAGGATTTCATGGGAAAAGTTGGAAGTGTTGTGTTTGCGGAAATATTTCAGGAAGGTGGTCGTTCAAAGGTTTGGTCGTTGGGGGGTTGATATAAGGGATGCGCTGTTGTTGAATACAGCAAAGCTGAAGACGCTCAAGAAGCCATCAGGGAGCTGGCCGGTAAAGAGCTGCTTGGCAGAGAGCTCTTTATCCGAGAAGTAACTATAGTGTAATGTTAGGATAGAGAAGAGAAGCGATACAAGCCAAGAGAGTCAAAGAATAACCAATTATTTATTGGCAACGTACTTGAATTCATAATGCTAGTTACCATACAAAGTCGTATGGCAAGATTTAAAAGACCTCTTCCGCGATATTGGCAAAGTCGTTAGGGCCGACATTATGAATGACAGGGACGGCAGATCAAGAGGAATGGGCGTCGTTGTGTTTGAAACTGAAGAAGAAGCAAAAAAAGCAATTGGTAAACATCTTTTTTAATATGAGAATCCTTTGATCAATACGAGTGGGACGGAAGACGTATTGAAGTCCGTGAAGTACATTAGCAATAACCGTTAGGATAAAAAACCTGGTTTCTTGAGAAGAGATAACTACAAAAGTCATCGCTCTGATAGAGATCGGGATTATCGTTCAAGAGACTACGATCGTAGAGACAGACGCGATGATAGGGATGACAGGGACAGACGAGATCGCTACCGTCGTGATGACAGAAGGGATGATGATCGTTATGAAAGTAGGTTCTGACTGATATAGGCCGTCGCTCCAGGTATTAAATCATTTCCAATAAAATGCATTTATTAGTTTCTATGAGTTGAACTAATTGGCTCTGATAAGCCAAACTATTCAAAAGACGCGGCTATAAACAAATTGATTCCAGATATGCGCTATGATGTGTTATCAACTGGCGAATTCATTGCTATTTTTCCTGGTGGAGTAACTCGATCATAACTGTGACGTCAAGAACCTGCTTCTTTATAGAGATGGAATAGAAATAATTCTCACAACCTCATGATCCTCGTTAAATGAAATATTGTTGATTGCCCTCAGATATATCAAATCAAAATTACTAATATCTCAATTTTCACGTGACTAAGATGAGAGTTAAATTAAACACAGCTAGAAATAGTTTTTCCTCAATTAAAAAAAATGCTGACAGTAATACCAGCCTTAATTTAGGGAGTTGTTACTGACTATGACGTACCAAGCTATTTGACTCTAGATCATTATTATAGGAGCAGGCGTATTAGGAACAGCAGCAGCATACTCTCTAGGAAATATCGGCAAAAAGGTCTTGCTGATTGAACGTGATTGGAAAGAACCAGATCGTATAGTGGGTGAATTGCTGCAGCCAGGAGGCGTTGAAGCTCTGCGCCAAATGAATATGGAAGGTACAGAGTTATTAACCAGATTGCTTGAAAGGAATTGATGGCATACAAGTCCGTGGATATGCAGTGATTAAGAAGGATAAAGAAGTTCTTTTGCCTTATCCAGATGTAGATGTAAACCAAGGTCTGTCTTTCCATCATGGCAAATTCATCATGAATCTGCGCGCAAAAGCAAAGACCTGTTCAAAGTAACAACCAATTAATTCAGTGTAACTTGTCTTGAAGGAACAGCGACAGAATTGATCAAGTGTGAATATTCTGAGAGGTATATCGGGGTCGAAGTCAAAGTTAAACAGGAGGGAACGATATTCCAGCAAAGAGTAACGGATTATTAATCAAGTATTTTGCAGATTTGACTATCGTTGCTGATGGATGCTTTTCGATATTCCGCAAACAGTTTATTACGAAATCCATCCCTGTCAAATCTCACTTTGTTGGGTAATCACCACTAATTCAGACTTGTATTAAAGGACTGCGATTTGCCATACCCAAATCATGGCCATGTTATCCTTGCAGACCCATCACCAATTCTGTTGTATCAAATCGGAACCAGAGATACGAGGATATTAGTAGATATCCCTGCTCCGCTACCTAGTGTTGGAAATGGCGATTTGAAAAGGTACATGTATGACCGTGTAGCCGAGCAATTACCTGAAAGTGTAAAACCAAGCTTTTATCGAGCACTTGAAACTGATCGTTTGCGCTCGATGCCATGTTCCTGGCTGCCACCTACTCAAAATAGCACTGAAGGTGTGGTAGTGCTAGGCGATGCCCAAAATATGGTAATCTGTTTATTGACAGTTAGAGGCATCCACTAACAGGTGGTGGTATGACAGTAGCATTCTGGGATGTAGTTCATTTGAGAGATATGCTCAAAGAAATCCCAGACTTGTCTGATACTTTAGAAGTAAAAACTAAAATAGAAGCCCATCATTGGAAAAGAAAGGGGCTATCCACCGTTGTTAACGTCCTTGCTAATGCTCTATACGCCCTGTTTTCGGCTGGAAAAGGTACTTTTACTTAATCTAGATCCATACATTATTGAATTACAGAATGCTTGTTTTGCATATTTCCTTTTAGGCGGAAACTGTGCACAAATTCCAGTAGAATTACTCGCAGGGTATATATAAAGTAATATAGGATTCGACCAGAGCCAATGACGTTGTTCTACCACTTTTTCGCTGTTGCGCTGTACGCAGTCTACTTGGTTTGCTCCGGCCCTATCTATCTCTTGCCTTACAATTTTGCAAAGAGTATGGTTGTGCTGTGTAAAGCATGCGCAATTTTGTTCCCCTTGGTATTTGCAGAATTGTTTTGATTACCCAATAAATCTCTTGTATTTTGCAGGTTGTTACGATATCGTGGGTATTCGTAAAAGAAAATATCAAAAGAAACCATTTCTTTATTACTTTCTAAAGGTGCGATCAGTTGGTTTTAGTTCAGAAGCAATTTCAGATGGAACGGCAATGAACATGTTTACCAGGAATGGATCCAAATCATCAATTTCTGGCATTAAAGGCGTAATCCCAGTAAGCTGGCCACTGGACCAAGTAAGTTGGAGCCAAGGAGTATTCATCCACTGTCGTTCAATTGTTCCAGCGTTGTATAGATCTTGATTGATCATGTATTGTCCAACTGTACCCAAGCTATCCGGCAATTTTCTGGCTGGGTCAACATCCTTTCGAAGCCAGTTGTTGTGGCACAAGTGGTAATTGGCTTTTGTTAATCGACCTTGGCTATCTACTTGGGTGTCAGACAAGTAACATAAATGGGAGATATGCCCATCACCTGACTGACCAGTACAATCTGAATTGACACACCCAGCAACAACGGTGCCAATAGGAAGGTACCCACCATAAATTTTAGAGAACTGAGCAACAAGAGTAGCCTTACTGGACGATGGCTGGGTTTCAACGTAGTTGTTGGGCAGCTGTTGAGGTGAAAGCCCAGATTTAACAGCATTGACAAAGTCCTTTACTAACGGATTGCTATATTGCGAACTGAACCCTGCCATGCTAACCATAACTTTGGAGAGATTATTTGCACACTGGGCTTTCTGAGGATAGGAAGAAATAAACGGGCGTTGGAGTTGAAGCTTTCTCCATTGGAACGATTGTACAAGTAACCGGTCACCATGAGGGGTAAGGTTAGTCACTGACACACCTGCATTTAAATCAGGCTGAACAGAGCCATTTGAGCAGCATTGAACGTCGGCTGTCCCAGCACAGCGACCTGAAGCCTTTGTGCCTTTGCATTGGGCAGCAGACAAGCAGTTACCAGCCAAAACACCACCAGCAACTGGAAATTGACATTTAAGTGGGACACAGCATGTAATAGAAGCATCTCCAGGACACAAGCCCTGTACCACATTGGAAGTTGATGGAGAACACTGATTAGTACAGGTTCCTCCTAAATCGATGCACCCAGATTGTCCGTACGCAGCTAATGCTAATACCAAATATTTCATTGGTGATTAAACATTTGAGCGATACTTATAGTACCTCGGTCCGGTGTCACCGTTCAGTTTTGTTTAGTTTTCCATTGGTGCCACAGACCGAGATTTGTTTCGTCCTGATTTGGGTAAATCGCAAAATTAAAAATTGTAAAGGGATGAAACCTGGTGTACTCTACAAATCAATAGACAATCGATTTACAATGACAGGGCTATCTTGAATACAGGCAATATGCGAATTTGCTAGTTTGTCAAAAGGCAGATTGGGTTCCTAAAATTAAATTCAATTATAATTACCAGTATGATTTACAACTATTCGGCATAACATCGCGTCACCCTTTCATTTTAAAATATGGGGGCTTTCACTCTCGGACAGTACATGGATGGGTCAATCAATGATAGGGTTGATATTACTTCTAGTATTGGAATATTTGCTATGGGACTAGCTGGTTTATACCTTGCTACTAGCTGTTTTCTAGTAATCAAAATACTGAGTGGATGGCTCAACCTTGGTAAAGGACAAGTATACTATTTCCTCCTCTCATCAAACCTGGTTTCATTTCTATATTTCGTGCTAATATTTGTCCGATACTCGGAATACTGCTTTCCGCTCTTGTCGTGGGTATTTTCTTGGCTAGGAATGGGTGGAATGTATATGGTAGTGGTTGGGTGATATTAAATTAATGCAGACAGATGGATATTCTCAAAGTATTTGCTGTTCAGACAAAGATAATAACGGAAAAGAATATCACCGGGGCTCAGTACTTTTTTACCATCTTTCAATTTATCTCTATGGGTAAATACGATTGATATAGGTGGACTGTACATTTCTATCGGTTATTTGGGAAAAGAGCGACCTCTGTATATCAATACGGTATTTATAATGTAATTGCAGTGGTACACGTATGGATACATTGCGTTTGCATCAACATGCCTGGTATACGAAATAGTAAACACTCATTAACCCCGTTCCATGCGATTTACGTGTCCGACAAAGTAATTCAGCATTTCAAACTGAAACTGGAACTGCATAATGTAAAGCATCAAGCAAAACATAGGCAGTTATTTAGACAACTATTATTTCTAGTTTGCCTGGGAATCTTTATTGATGTGCTAGCCACTATCTTGTGGATCAGTAGTTGGTATTTGGCTGGCAACTTGGGCATCGGTATAGGAATGATTGGATCTGTGATTGGTAATTTGAACCTAAAGCAGGAATGGGCCACTCCATGTTCATAAGTGTGGTTTCCAAGCAAATCCGGTCTGTAAATGTAAAGAAAGTTATTGGCCAAATCGATAGCTACACATTTACAGAATAAAGAGTAAAATATTGCATTGTATTAGCGTTACCCTTTCCGCCAATAGTGTCCCTTCTTAAAACAATGACCACGATAGTTTCCTAAAAATGAGCGCATTTATAAAGTACTTTAATCTGACTGTAGTGGATATGGATTTGATGGAGCAATAGATACCGGACTGGATTTCACTGAAGGAATCAGCTACTTTGCCGTTTCGTTGGCTGGATTTTATATTTTGCTCACGCTCATAATGATAGTACAATTAGGGAGAGGATGGCTGAATTACAAGAAATCCAAGGTTTGGTTTTTTGTATGGATGATCAATCTGTTTTTATTGTCGTACTATACAGTCATGTTGATACGCTACTCTGATTTGAATTGTCCCTTTACCGTATGGCTGTATAATACAATGGGAGTAATGGGATTGTATGTGGTAGTGCTGGGGTAATTCTATTTTCATTTAGCCAAATGGATATTCTCAAAGTATTTACCGTTAATTCCGCTTTTTTGACACCCGCGTTAATTTACAAGGGACAGGTAATATTTACCGTATATAATTTGATTACTATGGGCGGGCTATACGCAAGCGTAATCAACCTCGGCCAGCAGCGACCAGCATTATTAGCCAAAGTATTTCAGATTAACAAAAGTGGCAAATGTATGGTTATATTGTCTTTGCAGTTACATGCGTTGCTTATGAAACGTTTCATGCAGTGTTTATTGCCAACGAAGTCATCGCGCAAGCCAAACTGAGACAAAAGCTACTCAATTTGACAAATGGAAGTGTGGATAGAAAAGAGCTGGAAACATTCAACTATCTGTATTACTTGATTCTGATAGGTATTGCAATTGATTGGACAGCAGGTACTATTTGACTAATTAGGAATAATCTGGATAGCTAGTTGGTTCAACAAAGGAAACACAGCAAAGAGTATCGGAATGATAGGGTAATCTAATCTAATTTAGGTCTGCTGTTGGTATGGCGCATATTCTATTCATTACTATTGTATTCAAGGAAATCCGGTCTATCAATGTCAAGAAAATGAAAGCCAAAACAATTGATGCTACTCAATCGGAAGTGCCAGTTCCTATATCCGTGTTGGACACATAGTGTTTATTTTAGAGCGTGCTCAAAATAATTCTAATCGAATATAACCATTATCTCTTTATAATTCACTGCAATAGCGAATTTCTACATTTCCTAAATTTTAAAATTTTCGATACGTAATTGACTTTGTCAAAAATAACCGCATTTTCCATAGGACAAGGTTTAGATGGTGGAATTGAAACGGGGCTGGATTACTCGTTACCCATCAATATCATTGCCGTGATTTTTGTGTGTCTCTATTTGCTGCTTGCGATTGGTATGCTCATTCGAATATTCACAGGATGGCTCAATATTTCAAAAACTTCAAAAGTATTCTACTTTTCAGTGTTTGTGAATATCTTGGTGATTGTATACTGCCTTGTAATGTTGCTACGATACTCGGAATACTGTTTTCCGCTCTTGTCGTGGGTATTTTCGATCTTGGGTGTAGTTGCCTCTACGTAGTTATAATGGGGTAAGTTATTTTAATGCAGGCAACTGGATATCCTCAAAGTTTTTACAGTCAATAGCAAAATATTGACAGTAAAGAGAATTAATTACGCCCAAATGGTATTCACCATTTGGAACCTCATTTCGATGGGTGGGTTGTACCTCTCTGTAGGATACTTGGGCACCGACAGGCCGTATTGGATAAAGATTGTAATTACGACTAATGATAGTGGGACAAGTACGGTTACATTATGTTTTGCATTTCATGTATTTCCTACGAAACATGGCATGCTATCTTTGTAGCAAAAGCAGTTATAGATCAAGCAAGAATACGAAGAAGGTTGATGAAAAAAACTGGCTCGACGGAAGAATTCTCTGTTTTCAAATCACTGTACTATCTTGTTATCTGCGTGATAATTGATTGGGCAGCTGGGTATCCAGTTGGTTCATGGTGTATTTCGACGCAAGAGTGAGGATGTGATTACTAGCCCGGAAACACGTAGGATTGATGTCAAATCAATAGATACCCTAGCTTCTAGCGGTAAATTGAATAAATAAACTGTCCTTCCTGGACTAAATATTGTTTGATATAGCAGATTTGGTTCTCTGGGATAGCCCAAGGTGAATTTAAAACGTGTTTATTGCTTGTTTGCACATTTACCTCCTTGGCAGAATGTTGGCCACAAGGCTCCGACTTTGATCTTTCTAAAAGATAGTCCAGTTCGGAATTGATCTAACCGGTATATAGCTTCTTCCCAGCTTCTATTTGGAGACCCCCATAGCACTTCAGCAGCTGCAAAAGCTCTTGGAAACAATATAGCCTGCACGTCATCATTATCCACCAATTCACTCCACATTGCTACTTCACCACCAAGCACCAAGTGACTTGATTTTTGATCGACGCCAAGTAACGGATCATATTCATACACAGTTCGCCATGTTTTGTACGGATCACACCAAGAATTTAATCCAGAAACAAAGTTTCCTCTTCCACAATCCAAGTACCATTCTTTATACGGACTAGCAATTACGCTGTACCCCAAATTCACCAGCTTTTGAACAGATTCTTGCCCAATCCATGCTTGGATTACACTACCAGTCATATTAATTTGATGATCCAACACAGTTTCTTCCCAAAATATAGCTTTTTTCTTGCTATCTTTAGCGTATTGTTTCACTGAATGTGTAAAATTAGAAAGTAATTGATCAAGCGTCATTCCAGTAGAGTTCAAGTACTGGCTTACACCAGGATCAGACAGGTAGCAGTTTGAGTTTACCTCATCACTGCCTAAATGAATATACTGATCAGAGAATACACGCGATTGTTCTGCAATAAATTGCTGGATAATATCAAGATTCTTCTTTTTGGTGATATCAATTTGCCCACAAGGCGGTTCGTTGCAGTAGCTAGTCCAAGGTTGCTTATTACCACATACAATGAAATCTTTAATCTTCCAAGCAGTGGTATGCCCTGGCATATCAAACTCAGGAATCACTCTAATACCCCTGATATAGGCATAGTTTATAATTTCTTTAACGTCGCGTTTGCTGTAGATTTGCCATGGAGAGTACGGATTGAGCGGGACGATATTGGATTCAAGAGGAAAGCTTTGCGAATCGACAATGTGCCAATGAAACACATTCATCTTTGCTGCTTCCATTCCGTCCATGATTGAAAAGATGTTTTCCTTGCTGATAAAGTGCCTAGAAGTATCCAAAAGAAGTCCACGGTGCTTGTACTGTGGGTAGTCGGATATTTGCCATGGAGTGTTTTGAATGCGAAACCCTTGTTGAATATTTAGATTTGAGCATCTGTGGGATTGTAACACAAACGCAGGGACAGGCGTGATTGGTGTAATTAATTGAGAAAGCGATTCCAAGGCTCTCTTTGCACCAATACCATAATTGGATTGGATAAGAATCGGACCTGTTGATGGAACAGTCAAGTTGTACGATTCATCAGCGGTAATACCGGCATCAGAATTAGCAATATAGACGTTGATTAGCGTTTTAGCAGTGCCTGTTGGACAGCCATCGGCAAAGAATATCTGTTGGTACCTTTGTGCGTTCTGCATAAAGTAATCTGACTGTTTATCCATCAAGCTGAACTGGACATTGCCAGAAATCGTTCTGCTTTCCGTTCCAAAGTTAACCTGCTGAGGACGCGGAAACAGTAGGTTGTTTGGAATCGAAGAGTTTGTTGCAGTAATGAACTGGGACTGTACTGTCGCAAAGAGAAGAGACAACATGCGGAAAATACTTTAGAGGTCTGTTTTAAAGGGAGGCAGGGGCAGTTTGCCCAATATGGACACGCATGAAAGGTCTTTTCCTTTTCAATAAACTCAAGGTGAGGGTAATTGACCAATCATGATTCAAGATTAGCTCTGTTTATCATACCAAGGATATGAATCAAGCAGAGTTATTGGGAGACAAAATCAAAGTGAGGTAGAGTTAATGCTAAGCGGAAATGGTGAGTTAACAGCAGCGATAATCTAAATGAAAGAGCTGACCAAGGTTAAGGGCTGGCCGTTTGCGAAAGGATAACAGTAATTGCCAAGCTAAAGAGAGTAAAAGAGTTAATAATCCCTAGATCTAGTAGAAAGTAACCCAGTGGGATAATGTACATTTTTTATTTCTTGTAAACTTGTTTTTCTTCCTCTGACAGACTAAAGAAATCACTCCTCCATTTCTCAAAGCCTCTTCTGATAGAAGAAAAAGCATGTTCATTTGGTCCAAAATCCATTACTAATACCATGTACCCAAGCGACAATATTCCCACACAGTGACCGAAAATTCTTCCGTATTTGATTGGTTTGGATATCGATGGGACTTGGTTCAACACTCTGCGTCTGTATTTCATGAATTTCCTGCTTACTGCTACTTCGGCAGGTACCATTTCATTGTAGTAGCCCATTTGAATTTGATTTTCAAAAAAAAATATTTCGAAATGCACTGTTCCATAAACAAATAATATTGAGCATTTCTGTAGTTTGGACGTCTCAGCAGTCAGAGGTCGTCTCTATACCCAAAGGATCCTGTCCTCTAAACCTCTTCATCAGACGGCAGAGTGACAGGGCAATTGGAAATAAACCATTAAAAATCAAACGTCATTTTTTGTACGCGAAAACAGAATGGAGAAAGCGCTGTTGCTATTACAACCCAACGTAACTCACTTTGAGCATAATGTCAAATTAAAGTTAAAGAATCAGGGATACAAGTTCTTGGATGTAATTACCCTTTGAATTAGAAAATAGTCGCAAAATTAACGCCAGAGCAAGCAACGGATTTCTTTCAAGACAAGATGGATATGCCAAATTTCAATGAATTGATAGACTTTATGACTAGCGGACCAGTCATCGCGTTTATTGTATCCAGACAGAATGTGTTTGACGAGTTGGCAAACACCGTTGGCAGAGAAAACCCTACCGTAGCAAAAGCAGAGACACCAGACAGGTAAATATTGCTAATTCAGTTTAAGAGCTCACTTTGGAGAATCAAGATTGAAAAATGGATTCCACTACAGTGAGAGTATCGAACATGCCAAGAAAGAAATCCAGTTCTTTTTCCCTAATAGTAATACTATATTAACAAGATATCGTTGAGCCTCTGCCAACTATGGAAAACACCAAACTGTTTTTGGAGGATGCAGTCTACCCAATCTTGCTCACAGGAATGACTGCGTTGTGTAAAGAGAAACCTCAAAATCCTGTCGTAATTTATTTTAATTGTAGGAATGGCTAGGCGATTGGCTGCTAAATCACAATCCAAACAAGCCAATTATCCAAGAACCTCCTGAATAAATAGTATATCTTTGCTTTAAAATTTTACGCGTTTTTCAGAATGAAATCAACCAGAAAGATTAAAGTAACTGCTGAAAACCAGCTACAACAAAAGAGCTTGTCCCAAAACTCTTTGAAATCGACTGAAGAACCACCAAATGCCACTGACGACTGGCTGCCTGTACTTTTTATTAATTGTAGCCCAAAGTGCTGTTGAAGCCAAAAGGACAGCTGGAACTGACTGAAAAAGAACTAGAAGAGGAATTTACAAGGATTTTGAATGCAAATAACCCGCACGCACCCCAGAATATTTCAAGGTACAATAACAAGGAGCGTATTTTCAAGACAGTGGCGAATATGGAGCACGTCTCTTTCCATTTCGAGTTTGACGGGTACCTAATTTACACTGCCACTGAAGAAGAAGAACAACCAAAACAGGAGGGTGAAGCAACGGATGGAACTGCAGAAGAAATTGTTAGAACTACTATGATGGAGCAAGAGGAAGACAAGAAAGCAAAAATCCCAGTTAGAAATCAATTCAATTACAGTGAAAGAGCTGCTCAAACTGTCAATAATCCATTCAGAGAGCGTTCTACTAATACTGAACCACCACCACAGCGACCTTTCAGCGCAACAGTAAACCAATGGTCTATTTATGATGACTATATGGAAGACTTGATGCTGAAAGAACGAGCAGCAAAAGAAAAAGCCAAAGTAAGTTGGATTAACATAGGGTGCTGGTGGTGCTGTTAAGGGACACAAGGACGATGACAAGGGACTATTACCATCTGACAATCATACAGAAGATGTATACTACAAGAACCCAGAGTTGCGCAAAGTTATGATTGTTGCTGAACGAATGGCAAACCAAAACACGTTTGACGAAATATCACAGGACTACAAGTATTGGGAAGATGCTTCTGATGAATTGGGCGACAAGAAATGTAATTGTGGTTAATTTTAGCTGGTAGTTTGCTCCCACTTTGGAAATTTGGGTTTCAAAAAGAGAAAAAGAAGCAAGTTACGAGTGTTTGTTGGTCACCACAGTTCAGTGACTTGTTTGTAGTGGGGTATGGCTCTTACGACTTTTCCCATCAGGGACCAGGTACTTTAAGCTAATCCAGGAATGATTGCTTGCTTTACTTTAAAGAACCCATCGTACCCCGAATACGTGTACCAGACTGATTCTGGTGTAATGAGTGTACATTTCCATCCTCAGCATCCATCAATGATTGCAGTTGGATTATACGACGGTAACGTTTTAGTGTACAATATCCAAAAAAAGACTGATCAACCCGTCTTCAAATGCCAAACTAAAGGGGGAAGACACTCGGATCCAGTTTGGCAGGTATGGTGGCAAAACGATGATTTGGACGATAACCTAAACTTTTTCTCTGTTTCATCAGATGGAAGAGTAATCAGATGGACTCTCCTAAAGAACGAACTCTTGTACACGGATGTTATACAGCTAAAGTACGATCCAGTCACTGAGGAGGAAGAAAAGCTGTTTACGTTGGCTGGCGGGTGCTGCTTTGATTTCCACAAAAAGACTGATCACTTGTTTATGGTCGGTACTGAAGAAGGCAAAATGTACAAGTGCTCTAAAGAATACTCTTCTGAACATTTGCTCACTTTTGATGTAAGAACAGCTAATGCTAGGGACACCATATGGCTGTATATGGAGTAAAGTATAACCCATTCAACAGCAATTACTTGATTTCTTGCTCTGCTGATTGGACAGTAAAGATTTGGGACCACAATGAACCAAAGCCAATCCTGACATTTGATTTGAATGGCAGTGTTGGAGACGTCGCTTGGTCTCCTTACTCTTCTACTGTATTTGCAGCGGTAACAGCTGAAGGAAAAGTAAGTCTTTTTGACGTAGGCGTTTGTATTTGACTTGAGCGTAAACAAGTATGCCCCAATGTGCGAGCAAATGATTGTTAGGAAAGCAAAATTGACGCACATTAGCTTCAATCCATTTGACCCTATTCTTTTGGTCGGAGACGATAGAGGCCAAGTCGTATCACTGAAACTGTCTCCAAACTTGAGAAAGATGAGTGGGTCAGCAGATGAAGAAGCAGAAAAGCTGCAGAACGTTATTGATGCTGCAAAAGGCAAATCCAACCTCTCTTACTAATAAATTATCTAGTTTCGTGTATTTGGTTAGAAATTATCTAGTTTCTTGTATTTGGTTAGAAATTATCTAGTTTTGTGTATTTGGTTTGTACTACCTCTGCCAACAGAGAAATTCTCTATTCTATTGCTGGCGCAACAGCTTTGACAATGGTAAACTGCTCTTGCTTTGTGTCTGGACCTAATATCTAGAGAATATGAGGTAATTATCAGAGCGTGCCGGTATTACATACACAGCGAAATTGCATGTAGTCGAACGTGGAATTTCACAGTGTACATAATTGAAATAGAGAACCGGAACAACGTTTACAATGCACCGGATCCCCACTACTATTTACATAGAAGATGGATCCACGGATAAAAAGTGTTTATTACTAGTATATCAATGAATTTAGTTGTCTTCAACAACTTCGGTTTGGAGTCCCTTGAAGGAAGCAACAGTGACTGGAGTAACGTAGGTGAACAACTTTTGCTTTGCGTTTTCGTCGTCGTTACGTTTTCTAGCCAAACGGACACGGATTCTGTAAGCAACACCCTTGACTCCTCCTTTCCAGACTTCCTTGTTCAAAGATGGGTCCAAACGAACATCGTCAGTTCCCATGGTCTTCTTGGCAAAGTCTCTGATGACTTTGATTGCCTTTGGAGCACGCTTCTTGAAAGTGGTTCCGTGCAAGTGTTTGTGCAAGTGAATGGTGTATTCACGAGTGATAACTTCGTTCAAAGCAGACTTTTTGGTTTCCTTCTTGACTTGTTCCTTGGCCATTTTAGTGTAAGAAATCCAAAAAAAATTTTGACCTTTTAACTCACCAGCCACTTCTCTAAATATTCCGTACATTTTGATTGGTCAGAATTTTTTTAAAGTGCTGATATTTTTTTAAACCTCACAGATTTCTTTACTTTTGGCTCAAACTTGCTTGTATCAAAATGAAATACTTGGCTGCCTACTTACTCGCTAACCTTGCTGGAGACGCTTCTGAATCCAAAATCAACGAAATTCTCGCTGCTGTCGGTATCGATGCTGACTCTGAAAGAATCAACACCCTTATCACTGAATTAAGCGGAAAGGACATTAACGAAGTTATTGCTGAAGGTGCAACCAAACTCGCTTCCGTCCCAGCTGGTGGTGCTGCCCCAGCTGCTGCTGCTGGAGGTGCCGCTGCTGGAGGTGCTGCTGCCGCTGCAGTTGAAGAAAAGGAAGAAGAAAAGGAAGAATCCGATGAAGATATGGGCTTCGGTTTGTTCGATTAATCTAATGATTTATTGTTATAATAAAACATCTTTTCTCACATGTTGTAATTGAATTCTTGGATGGGATGCTGCACTAGAGGGATTTCTGTAATGAAATTATTTTCACCAACAGATAAATGAGCTTTTGCTCCAGATTGCCAAAGGTTGAATTGCATGCCCACTTGAACGGGTCATTGACGGAGGATATTATCATGGAATTGATCGGCGACAATGCGCACCTCTCTGCGGAATACTTGATTGTACTTGTTCCTAACCCAGTTTAAAGACACATGTTCAAATATTGGATACACCAACTTTTTTGGGATTTTTGGCAAGTTCATATACAAGCTAACCACTACTAAAATACAAATTGAGCAAATTACTAAAAGAGTCGTTGAGCTGTTTGCCAAGGACAATTGCAAATACTTGGAGTTGCGAACCACGCCAAGAGAAACCAGTACAATGTCAAAAAAAGAATACATTGAAGGGCTGTTGGATGGAATCAGAGATTCGCCAATCTCTGTGCGATTGCTAATATCTATGGATCGTAGACATACCGCTCAAGAGTCTCTAAAAGTATTGAAAATTGTAAAGGAAATCAATAATCCGTTGATTGTTGGAGTCGATTTATGTGGAGACCCCGCTAAGGGCGATTTCATTACAGACATGAAGCCTGCACTTTTGTATGCCAAAGAAATTGGATTAAAAGGTATTAGATTGGTAACATAGTAACAACCCACCTTTCTGAACTGCCAAATGTTGACCAAGAGACCTGGGACATTCTTCAAACTAGACCAGACAGGGTTGGCCACTGTATTTATCTAGATGAAAAGAGCACAAAGTTCATCAAGGAAAACAAAATCCCGATCGAAATCTGTCTTTCTTCAAATATCTGTTGCAGGGCAGTAAACTCGATTGAAGAGCATCACGTTAAAGAATTTATCGACCATCCAATAGCTCTATGTACCGATGATATTGGAGTTTTCAAATCCACTTTGACACAAGAGTATGAAATGGTTGAAAATGGTCTAGGATTGAGTAAACAAGATCTATTTAATCTTTCTTTACGCTCCATCGATTGCATATTTGACGAAGCGATGAAACCTGTTTTAAAGAGGCAATGGCTAGAATTTTCCAATCGAGAGTTTGAAAATAAATAGTTTACGCGTTTAGCATGACTCAAGTAGTAGCCAAATACGATTATATAGCTGTGACAGCTCAGGAGATGAGCATCGCTGTTGGAAATGTTTATTCCTTATTAGATAGAGAAAATGTGGATTGGTGGTTGGTAGAAGATACACAGGGAACTCAAGGATATGTGCCAGCAACGTATGTAGAGATAGTACAAGATCCTCCAAAAATACAACACTTTCATAATCCTCAATTAGCAAGAGTCAAGATGGAAGAAGTAACTTTAACTCCTTCCAAAGAAAGGATTGTTGAACATGTTAGAAAGCTACAAAATGCTTCCAGGGAAAACTTGCTTGACAAACAAAGCAGTCCCCAACAAGAACTATCGCAATCCAAACAGAAAATGGTGGAAACCGTAAAGAAATTGCAAAGCACTTCCAAGGAAAACCTGCTTGCTGATTCGATAGAAGTTGATGATTCCATAGTACCAGAAAGAAACGTAAAGATTGAATCCAGCAGGAATGTGTATAATGAGATTCAAAACAACGATCAAGAGACAGCATCTGAAGAGTCTGAAGAATCAGATGAATCTGATGAATCAGATGAATCTGAAGAATCTGAAGAGTCTGAAGAGTCTGAAGAAAGCCAAGAGGAATCTCAAGATAGTGAAATTGATCAAGCAAGTGACGTTTCTAATAAGTCTAGCAAATCAAAACAATCCACAAAAGGTTTCTTTGATTAACATAGATCAAGTCCAATCAGTCATTCAGAACTTGCGGAAAAGGAAATCTCAAGTTCATAAAATACATCGAGGAATCAAGCTGGCAGAACCAGAAAAAATTGAAGGGTTCGAATCAGTACCTTTTGGTTTCAAATCATCCATACTAGCTCAAAACTACAACAAAGGAGTTGGGTTGGCGATTTCATATCTCACACCACAGCTAAACTCTTGTGGGTTGGCGTTCAAAGATTTACATTTGGGAAGAAAGAATAATGTCAGAAAAAGGCAAGTTAAATGCAATATTTCGTTCTATGTAAAAAAAGGCAGGTTCGTTCCCGCATCGCAGCCGTTACCTGTTATTGGAAGACATGTCCGAATGGCACTGTTTGACAAGACAAATATTGTTAGCAATATACATTCAGTACCGGCATCCTTGACACCAGAGCACGAGTACAACTGGCGATTCACTCCAAAGGTATTCCTACCTTTACATAGTCATTTTTAAACAACAGCAAGGAAAACAAGTGCTTTGTAAGGACATTTGACAGCGACTTGAAGCTGTGCATCTTGTTTGAGCTATGCTTGGTTGTTAAAAAGCCAACGGAAAGCAATCAGGATCAATTAGCTGAGATATCATGTGGTTGGTGTGTACTTCCACTATTTACTTCTGATGGAAAAATCGTAGAGCCAAAATCATATGAGCTGCCTATATATACTGGTTCTCCATTTGATAAAGAAATCATTGTGGCTTCATCACCTTCAAAAGACACTGGCTTCTTTAGCAACCTGTTTGCTGGTTCCCGAACACCTACTTTAGTCATACGAGTTTCAAAAACAGATAAAAGGTCCTTGAATTATCTAAAGTAACTTTAAACCTAACACTAGCGATTTACCAGATGTGCTAATTGGTGGATCAAACTCTCTTCATATTTTGTCAATTTATCGCAACGTGCTGGCCAACACACTCCTTGGAAAAACAACTCATCCACTGGGATCCAAATATGAGCCAATTCTAGCAATAGTACCTCGACTATTGGAGGAAGTAGATTTACTCAATCATTTTATTGTGCTATGGCGGAAGAGATACCGCGCTTTACCTGGACACGAAAAGGTAAATATCTCTAAAACAGAAATCCTATTACAAATTGAAAAAACAGTTTACTGCAGCTATTTTGACTGTTTGGCCATTGTTTTTCATTGATATGCCGAGATATGTTCCAGGAAACGCAGAAAACATGATTGCAAGGAATGAGCTGTGGATGAAGCTACAAGAGCAGGGAGTGATGGTATTCCTCTCAAAGCCCGGAAATGCGTACCGGCCTTTTGGCACGGAAGAACTCGAGTATAGCTACTACAAAGTATCAAAATTAACTACCGTAGAATAAAGAATTTAATTATAATATATTTGTTAATTTTTAGATGGCGTACTCTTTTTGTCAAGTTATTTTGTCGTCCATTGTTGTTGCTTTCCATTGTTCAGTCGCACCTGGCTCCACTGCACTTTTACTAAATATAATGAGTTCGTTACATTCAGCAGCGTAAGTATAGATTTAAAACTAGTCCATTTGTAGTGAAGATACAGCTGCCAACAAATGACACCACAATGATACAAGTAGAGGAATTGACAAGCATAGCAGAGATTGTTAAAATGGTGGAGGAAAAGAAATCTACGAAATACGAATCGATAAAAGTCTATATCAATACTGCAGACGGGAAAAAGATTGAACCGTTGTTGGAAGAAACGCTGTCAAACTACAAACAAATAGAAAAGATTGTGTTTTGTAAGTGGTTATTGACTTAGCGCAATTCAATACTGCGAAACCAGCATCAAATTCAGAGGCGCCGATATCTAGCAGAAGAGGAATGGAGAAACTAGGACTGACAATCGATAAAAGTTTAATGGGTGAAAGAGGAATGGAATCTCCGTCTCTAAGAAAGATTAAAATAGGAGTAAAGAGCGCAATGACAATGCTGAAAAAAGCCAGTCAGATTGATGATGGAACGTCCAGTTTGGGCAGTAACAACAGCCTCGGCGGATATTCACCTGACGCTGGCACCAAAAGTTCACCAGCAGTCAGTATCACAGAACCACATAAAAGCGTACTACTAATGGGGTCAGCAGAAAAAGCCCAACAGTTACAAATGCGAAGACCTCGCTCAGCATCGAACCTTATTAATTCCCCAAGTGGAGATAACCTAAACTCTCCTTCTCCAAGAACTACAAAAGTATCAGATCAAGAGCTGTCAAGCTCTTATAATTCTCGTAAATCCCACTTGCCGCCTCAAAGTTTACGAATTAGCACACTGAGCAAAAGCATAATTGATATGGGCGACACCTGCCAAACACCAACTTCAATAAATGAAGAAACAACATCGGTGTTTGGAGGAGAGTCCATTGAAGGCACACAAGAGTAATTATAGATTGATATAGCAACCTGAATGCGATTACAGAAGAGGATCACAAAAAGTATAATGAAAAATACAATGCAGATACGGGTAAAATATGGAAAATACAGTGCAAAGTTCCAACTGGCACAGCATTACCAGACTTGCCATCAACAATCGCAAATTCACCAATCTCACCTGGCCAGACGTATGCAGTGTTTAAACTGCATATACCAGATGACCAGCCATTGGTGATTAAAATGCCGGCTGAGATGCGTATGGAACAGTTTTGCGAAAAAACTTGTCAAAGAAAGAACCTTGATCCTGAACAGTACTCTTTCGAATACGACGATCCACCACGACCAGTCGAAATGGATCGACCACTAGAACACTACGCAATACCATTAAAAACACCAAATTTATTCTTGGTAAAGAAAGCCAAAGTGTATTCGTCAATTACAGTCATGGAAGACGACGAAGAAAGCCTAGTACTAAATTCAATCCACGGAAAGTAATTGCTATTAATGTAGAACTGTAATCATGCTCTGTAAGAAAGCGAAATTGTTGAACCTATTAACAGACATAAATTTTGAAGGTATCTTCCATTAACAATAGACGAAGCATTTACTAGCACTCTGTTTTTAACGTATCGCTCTTTTTGCACACCAGAAGAATTTTTAGGGAATTTGATTAATACTTTTAATTGCAGAATAACAGAGAATTCAACTGCTGAAGAAAAGGAAAGCTTTGCGAGGGATAGAGTTCCTACGCAGCTAAAGTAACCGAGTATTTACACGTAGAGTGCTAAGGATAATGCACCACTGGATTGAGCACCATTGGCAAGATTTTGGTTTCTCTAGTGAAATGAGAAAGACGCTAGAAATATTTTTATTAAATTTGGTAAATCAGCCAGAAGGTGAATTTACTGAAGTTTGTAGAGGCCTGATGTATGTAGCAGATATACAAGTACTTGCTGAATAACGATAGCGACGTTGGTTTGAAGACTTGCTAAGTACATACTCTAGAGATGAAAGAAGAGGCAGAGGGCTAAACAGTATCTTTGAAGAGCTGGAAGCCGAAGAACTGGGTCAGCAACTATGCCTTTATAATTCCGAGATATTTAGAAACATTCACCCAATTGAATTTTTGAATGAAATCTGGAAAGGTGCAGATAGCGAGTCATCGCCATCGTTCAAATTCTTTGTAGAACGGTTTGACAAGGAGTCCTATTGGGTAGCTACGGAGCTATTACTATGTAAAGATTTCAAAAAACGAGTAAATGCCCTGCGTAAATTCATCACACTTGCAAAAGTACTTTTTATATAACCTAGGTTTCCTTGGATTTAAACAATTTCTTTAGCACATTTTCATTAATCTCTGGGCTTAACCTGATACCCGTGCAGAGATTGAAAAAGACTTGGGAGGTAAATGATTTTGATAAAGGCCTTGCCAGAGAAATCCAAGTTAATGTGGACAGAAGTAGAGAAAATATCGGATCCGTCAAAGAATATGAAGAATTACAGGGATAGACTAGCAATAGTGCAACCACCAATGGTCCCATTCTTGCGTAATTGTAGCTAATATTAGCGAGCTACCTCAAAGACCTGACATTTATAAATGACGGCAATCAAAAGACGATTAGAAACATGATAAATGTAGATAAACTAAGAATGATGGCAAACAGGGTGCTGGAGATTACTAATCTTGGCAGTGTTGCTTATCCGTTTGAAAAGAAATCGGCTGTATTGAACTACCTTGGAAAGCCAAAGATTGAAAAGGACATGAACAAGTTGAAGGAGTGGGCTGCAGATTGTGAAAAGAATTAGTTAATAAATCATTGAATATAAATCTATTTTCTTTCTGAATATCGACTTTGCAAGTCTAAATCATCTATTGATATTAACCCTACCTAAAAGTCTATTGATTTTAACAGATAAAAAATATATTACTTTTTCTTCATTCTTAATGTAGATTTCAGTTTTTTGAATCGATCTACTTTCTTTTCTCCTCCTCCTTTTTCTAATAGATTGGTAACTGGCGCAACTGTAAAGTCAGCAGCTATTTTGACAGGCAAGCTAGCCCTGTTCTCGTGAGCATTAGGGTCAACCTCTCTTCTATATGAAGCATGAGAAGTTGATTGTCGTGGCTGGTACCTAACTTCAGCTAACTTTCTGTGTCTATGGTTATTAGACTTTCCCAATATAGGTCGCTGAATAAGTATTATTTACCATCCACGTTCTTAGTAACTCCTCTGCTAGTTTCTTTACTTGCGGTGCAACGCGATCGCATTTCGTGTAAAACATTACTACTCTTCCTACTTTGGATGATCGGAGATGATGTGTATCAATAGGCATCTTGATTAACAACAAATACTTTTTTCAATAAATTCATCATGTTTAATTGGATATCAAGTGAAGGTAGTGATCCATCTGTCAGTGGTTCCAACCAGAATTTTATACATTCCAATACATTCTGATCTAATAGGGCTTGAAACCAATGCACTCTTATATTAACCATTGATTACTTGCTCAGCTGTACCATTGTAGATTGTAGTAACTTTAGTTTCGCAATTGCTGGCTGCCCATTCTTGTTTAATTCCTGATCATTGTAAGCCGCGTCTCTCATTGAAGTTAACAGTGCTTCAATAACTTCATCCGCCTGTACTTCAGTCTGCAAATCAGAGAGCTTTTTAGGCCTCTGTTTCATCCTGTTTAAAATATTGTCGATATCTTTTTGCGCTTCATTCACAGGCTCTTTCTTGTCGTCAATTCCTACCAATGAGAATTAGAAACCTGGAATTAATCCTACAAACCTTCTTCCTTCTTTCTTTTCTTTTTTGGTTTGTCCTTTTGGTCCTTTTTGGTAAAGGAAGGCAGCTCCTGTTCCTCATCTGAATCAAACGTAACGTCCTTTACTTCCAAGTCATTCAAGTCGTCTTCGTCGTCTGACTTGCCGAAAATGTCGTCGATTTCATGTCGGTTTTCCATTTCGATTGAAAATTTTTGATCAAGAATATTTCCTGTTCCTAGGGTTTCAAAAGAGTTATTTTTTAGCTTGAATGAGACTGTAAGCCAATAGCGAGTTTAGCTTGAATGATACTGTAAGCCAATAGCGAGTTTAGCTTGAATGAGACTGTAAGCCAATAGCGAGTTTAGCTTGAATGAGACTGTAAACCAATAGCGAATCAACTCTATAAGATTTTCTGTTCGGAGGCAAGCAGAGGTAAACGAAAGACTCTCTTGGTAAAAGTTTAGAGTAGATAATGAGTACCAGTAATTTAAAAGTGAATCAAGTTCCTTCAACTCGTACTTTTAGAGTAATGTTCGTTAATAACCGAAATTAAACTCTGTTTATTGCGCCAATTCTCTTGGAGTTACTCCAACTTGCACCCCTTTGATTGAGGAAACAATCACTGATTTGTATTCGACCTGCTGTTCAACATTCGTAAACACAAAATGCTTCAAAAGCTGTACAATCGCGTACTTTACTTCAATTACTGCCATCTTTTGTCCAATGCAGTTACGAGGTCCGTCTAATGTTAAATTAATGTACCGCCAAATGGCTGAAATGCATTTGGGTTTATCTGATCATCCTTCCAACGGTCAGGGTTAAATGATTCTGGGTTCTTGTAGTACTTTTCATCCTTAAATACCACTACGTTTGTACAGAGTACAGTCTATGTCAGTCTGATTTACTGATCCCTTTTTGACAGGGTACCCTAAAATAGAGCAATCTTTTACCACTAGTCTACCTATAGTAGGCACAACAGGATGCATACGCATTGTCTCTTTGAAGAAAAAATCCAAATACTTGAATTCGTTGATGTATCTTAGAGCATCTGATTCATCTTTTAGCTCAAAGTCTTTAATTTCATTGTACAATTTTTGCTGAATTTCAGGATGCAACCCCAGTTCGTAAAGCATAAAAGTTAGAGTATTAGCAGTAGTATCTTGTCCAGCAAAAAAGAATCCAATCATCTCTGCCAATATTTGCTCTCTTGAGAGTTTTTGCGAATCTAAGGCTGAAGATAGCCTGTCAACCACATTCATCTTCCAGCCTATATTAAAAACAAATACCTTCGCGGTTTGGGTCATTGTTTTTAACCATTCTTGTCATTGAATCTTCCAGCCTCTTTTTCATGTCAACCACTTGTTTAGAATACCTTGATATACCCAGCACTCCCCACAATATCTTTGGAGTAACAATTCGAAAAGTCATGACAGACCCAACTGATTTTTCTATATTTCCCCACATGGAATTCTTTTCATCAGCAGTTTTTCCAAGCACTTTAACATTACCACCAAACAATACTGAAATCATTACCTCAATAGCGATTGAATTCATGGTATTGAAAACATCAATTTCAAAAGGTTTATCTGAGAGTTTGTTCTGCCAAATTTGTGCCAATTCGTCCACAGTGTCCATGGTAGCAACTGCAGTGTGTTTCAAGTGAGTAGGACCAAATGCAGGTTGAACAAGCGCTCGATGCATTTTGTGCTCGTCTCCAGTTTCCAATGCCAATAGCGAACCATCCAGGTACCCAGTTCCGATATCTTTTAATGCCTCTTTTCCAAATTCATTAGTGTTGGTCAATATACGCTTGTTTTCGTCAGGATCGCTGACTGATATATGAGTTTTGAACATCCCGAATGCGAATATTGGACCAAGCTTGGAATGGTACTTTTCATGGAATTCCTTGCGACGTTTGGTTAAAGTCAAGTAGATTGCTTCAAGATTACCAAAGAACCCGACTGTGGGAATGGTGTCATTGGATCTAAACAATTGATAGGCCGCGAATGCTACTGCGACACCTGCGAGGATTTCAAATCGGTGGCTATCCAACATTTGAAGAGCAAACTTTTGCATTCCAGGTTCGGCCGACTCTGCACAGACTATTAAAACCCAATGACTATGTTTATTTGCTACACAGACTATTAAAACCTAATGACTATGTTTATTTGCTACAGCAGCTGTACAATCGCACTGCTTTGCGGTTTGGTATTTTCATCAGACAAGTCTGCAGCTAGCATGGAACAGATTGCGTAATGCAGCAAGATTTCAACAACACTGCTGATCAAAGATATAAATCGCGCATCATTGCTCAACAAAGGAGTGAGTAAAATCAATCCAACTAGAGAATTGAGGATCTGGATTCCAGAGATTCTTACGTACCCTTTCCCCAGCTTTCTTATCACTCCGTCACTGAACATTGCGATATCACGAACCACATACAAGACCCAAAAAGTGGAAAATAATCGTGGGATACAGACTGTACATTGAATCAAGTTTGTCAGAGTCAAGTTATCAATAATTGAAGGCTCGCTAACATAAACGCTGAGATATCCAAGGAACAACAAGAGGCCACAGAGAAAGATACCTAAAATCACAATTACTCGGGGTATTTCCGCGATTAGCCTGTGATTTGGCCGTACTGCTTTCATGATTGCTGCAAATTGAGCAAATTCATTGTATGCAATGAGAGTTGCAAAAGTCCACCAAAAGAGAGAAGCAATCACACCGAGAGCATCATTTATGCTTGTCGAAAACACATGCAGGTGAATGAGCATGACTAGAAAGTAATAGGTGTGCAGTGCAACGAAATACCCAAATGCTGAAAACCTAATTGCTCTTTTTGAGGACGCAACTAGTGTCAGCAAGTCTCCTGCTAGGAGTAGTGCAAGTATGAATTCAGCAACTCGATCATAGGCTGTGTTGTCGGCAAATAAACCAGATTGAGTAGATTGGCGAGGGTATAAGTGAGAATTTGAAGACGATGAATCCATTGGACTTTGTTACAGTGTCTTTAGATTCTAGTGATTCAAAGATTGATCTAGTTTCAATTTCATTGTACCTTTAAAGTTATTTTGGAATATTGTGGCACCATGTGGCTTGAGATAGGTGATTGAATACTAGCCCCAGAAAGAGGGTATCTACTCATTAGAGAATGTCAATTAGAAGCATTCGATATGATAGAAATTGGAACGTATTTTCCAAGAAATTTGACATTGGGTATTAGAGGTATCCTGGAATAGATCAATAGCAACAAGACATCAAACACTTTTTAAATTCTAGTTTATTCAGTCTTTACTCTTGAGGTTGCTAACAGAAGCGATACCCTTTTTGGATTGAATGGTGGCACTGTTGTGTGCTTTAGAGCTTTCGTCAGACAATTCAGCAGCAAGCATTGAGCAAATTGCATAATGAATCAAGATTTCAACAACACTGCTAATCAATGAAATAAATCTTCCATCACTACTCAAAGTAGGACTGAGCAAAATCAAACCAACGAGGGAATTAAGAATTTGGATTCCAGATATTCTGACATAACCCTTTCCCAATTTACGGACTACACCATCAGTAACTTTGGCAATATCACGGACCACATACAAGATCCAGAAAGTTGAGAGTAATCGAGGGATACATACAGAGCATTGAATCAAATTTCCAAGAGTCAAGTCGTTGAATATTGCTGGCAAGTCAACATATGCGCTCAAATAAGCCAAAAACACCAGCAACCCAGAAAGGAACATTCCCAAAGTAACAATGATTCTTGGCACTTCAGTGATAATTTTCTGACTTGGCCTGACTGCCTTCATGATTGCGACAAATTGCACAAATTCAAAGTAAGCAATAGTGGTTGCACCAATCCACCAAAAGATTGATGCCAATACTCCTAATGCATTGTTGGTGCTAGGAGCAAACACATGCAGATGGATAAGCATAACGATAAAGTAATAAGTGTTTACGGTGATAAAGTATCCAATTGCTGAAAACCTATTTGCTCTCTTTGTTGTTCCAACGAGCGTAAGCAAGTCTCCAGTGAGTAGTAAAACTAGAATGAATTCTGCTACTCTATCGTATGCGGAACTATCAACAAACAGTCCAGTTTGCCTAGGAACCAATCCAGTAGACGCAAGGGTGAGCGAGGGCAAGAGCAGAGACAAAATTAGAGACATTTGTTTTGATGTTTCTAACACGTAAGAATAAGAGTCACCTTTTTTGATGGATGCAGAAAGTGCTTTGACACGCTTTTATCGTTGGAATGACGTCGCTACATATTGTGATGAAATGTACTAGATTATAATGGCGTTATCAACAAAAGACTATATCTTGGATGGAGATTCTATAGAGTAATTTGCAAGGTATTCGCCTTTTATTTTCATGATTAATTAGGTTGGGGTGTGCTTTGGTATCAAACTCTTGCAATTCTCTCAATATAGAACACATGTACCCGTATTGTTGAATATAGGGTCGATTGATATTGAAATATCCAAGTATTGTTGATAAGAGACGACAATGCTCTATAGTCGAGCAATATATACTAGTTTTCGTGTAGATGTAGATGCCAGTTTTTGAATGGTGCTGCAAGTAGTCGCAGAAGGTTTACAGAATTCAAATCGCGTTCGATTACTATTACACTCAATTGTATTCAAACTGTTTGACTATTCAAAGACATGTGCAAGGAGATCTGTTGTACTTTTCCTGTATACAGGGCGAGTATTCTATTACACTTTCCAGTGTCGATCCAGATAAAAGGTTTGATCAAAGAAGCGTGGCATTGACAGGTAACAGACCAACACCAAGAGAAAATCAAGAAATTAAATAAAAGATAAACAACGTTCACTATTAATGTAATCAATTTAATTAAAGCAATTTAATAACGCGTACATATCAAATTCTATAACTCTGAAATTTAATCGATTTTCGGCTTGGAAATTACTTTTCAAAGTGGCGTTTTCCAAAAGTTTTTGAAATTACAATCTTTCCTTTTTACGAGTATCATCAAATTGTCAGAAAGGAGATTGCGAATATGATTGAATATGACTATCAATATATGTATTGTATCAGTGTTTTTGAAAGGAACAGAGATGGTAAATTTGAGTAATATCAAATACCAAAAGCGTTGTCATCATTAGAGACGAAATCAAAACTGGAGGGAGTGATGAAGAAATGTAATCTGCCATTGTGTCAATTTAGTAGTGTTCAATTCACTTTCAAATAACTTTTATTGATCTTGAAAAGAGACAGTGAATATTTCTTGGATCAATTAGTTTATACTTGGACAACAGATTATTTGATGTATTTGCAAAATTCTATATTTGGAATACAACACGATATCAAGCAGGTAATGTTGCAGTAAATTGCATCTC